>PVJA010035957.1:0-21467 GCA_004027025.1 Myocastor coypus | reverse complement strand
CCCTCCTCTCCTCTCTTCTCTTCTCTTTTCTTTTCTTTGTAGGACCAGGGTTCAAACTCATGACCTTGTACTTTACAGGCACACACTTGTGCCATGGAGCTATCTCCCCGGCCCCTTAGTCACCCTTTTTCTAATTCTTGCTCCCAGAACCTTTTTCCCTGGGTGAGAGCAGAAGCTTCCTAATTTTTCCACTGCGTCCATCCTTGCTTCTTTTAAGCCTATCTTCTTGCTGAGAACAAAGTGACTTGCAGAACACGTCTCAGGCTGAATCCGCCCTGGCTCAAGCTGCTTCGGAGCCCCTTGCTGTTGGGCCTGTAGCCCTGAGTACATGGTAAAGGGTCAGCAGGTGTGCTGAGGGAAAGTGATCTTTAGTTTCTTCCCCCAGGATGAAGATCTTCTCCCAAGTAAATATTTTGAAGTCGACTTTCCAGCCATAGTGAAGAGAAAGCTGCACCACGTCAAGTAAGTGCTGCGTGCCCAGGGGAGGCCCGGGGGCTGGGGGCTGGGAGCGCCTCGGCCCGGCCCCGGGTCCTGGGTCAGTGTGTCCTGTGCACTGTCCCACGCAGTGTGGCCTGCACTGGGAGCCCTTTTGTATCCATGAGTGTGATTTCCACAAACAGTGAAAAGGTGAACTATCAAAGTGGAATAATTTGATATTTTATATGTATTTTGTTTAATTGTTTATGCCAAGGGTGTGGAAAGGAACCTGGCCTAGATGATAGGTGCAGGGCTTTCTGCGAGTGTGTGTAGCTGAAATAGAAAAGGGCATGACAGCCAAGCCATCCTGAGTCCCGCCTGCAGGGGCTTGCCCGTTGGAGGGGACAAGTTGGCGAGCCGGTGCTGAGACCTGTCCTAGTTAGGGTGCTGGTTTATTTCTTTTTGTTGTTGTTTGAGACAGTGTCCCCCGGGCTGGTCTCGAGCCCACAGTGATGCCCTGCCCAGCCTCCGCCTGTGCTGCTGCCCTGGCTGCCAGGAGCTTTGCTTGGCCTGGGCCGTGGCGCGTGCTCCCCTGGGGCTGCTGCCAGCGCTTCTCCGGCCTGCTTTTGGCGGAAGAGGAGCCCACCTCAGCCTTGGCGAAGTGCATGGTGCCAGCGGTCAGTCAGCTGCCTAGGAAGGAGTGGAGCTGAGGATTATGCCCTGGCTCGAGCCCTGGTCCTGGCTTCGAGGCAGTTTTCAGTACGTTCTTCCCACTGCCCATGCCAATTAATTGTTTGATTAAATCCTGATTCTTATTTTTATTTTTTTTAATGTATTTGGTGCAGGGTCTCATTGCGCAGCTTGGGCTCATGGTGACCCTCCTGTCCCAGCACTAGGATGACAGGTGTGCGCCATCATGCCCAGTTTCAGGGCTGGCATAGGGAGGTGTGCCCAGGGGCGGGGCCAGCGCAGCATGTGGTTCCCGGGATCGAACCCTGGTGCCTGTGTTTGCTTAAGCAGACACTTAGTCCGCTAAACTATTTCACCCACCCTTATGTTTGTAAAAGGTGAACACCTGTAAAAGTATTTGCTGGTGCTGTAATGAGGCCCAGCCTTTCAGACTGTAAATGCTTCTCAAGCTTCATTTCTTCTAGTCTGTACCATGAAAATAAGTTTTTCACTTTTTCCTACTGTATTCTCTATTACACCTCCTTTTTGACATTAAAACAAAAAAGAAAATTCTGGTGCCTTTGAAGCTGCCAGGTGCTACTGAGTTGGGCGAGGTCAGCGGACAGGAGCACATGGGTATACAGCTGTGAGCTGGTGTTCTGGGGAGAAAGAGGGTTGGCATTTGTGTATGGTGGCTGGCTTAAATTTTTTGAGAATAAGCAAGAAACTAGCACTGAAAAAAAAAAAAAGGAAAAAGAAACTAGCGCCGGCCTGAAAGCGCAAAGGATTCACAGGAGACTGCCTGTTGCTGTTTCTGAGTCGACGTACCTGAGGCCTGATGTGCCTCCTGGCCATCAGAGGCCAAGCGGGACGCTGACCTGGCCTGGAACTGGACCTGCTCAGCCCAATGGGATTGTTTTAAAAATCCAGCAATCTGGGGCCCGGCGGAATCGCTCAGTGGTCTAAAGTGCCTGCTTAGGAAAGCTTGGGCGGCTGCAGGGACCGTGGTTTGATCCCCGGCACCACATGCTGGGCCAGCCCTGCCCTCAGGGCAGGCTGACCCGGCCATAAAAATAAATAAACAAACAAACAAAAGTTCTGAAACAAGAAAAAAATAAAAAAATTCTTAAAAAAAAAAAAATCCGGCAATCTGCTGGAATCATGTCACATTAGGGGGACATAACTGGCAAAGCCCGGGCAGAGGTCTCCCGCGCATTGGGAACTTGGAAAAGCTTCGGTCCCAAGCACTTTGGATAAGGAACGCTCACCCCGTAGCTGCCGCGTCTGAAGCGGGTGCTGGCGTCTTGGTAGCAAGCGAGCTCCCGAGTAAGCTGGCATCTTTTTCCCATCTGTCCGCAGAAACAAGCCTGCGCTCGCAAAGCCCATCGCAGAGTTACACGCGCAGGGCACGCCTCAGATGGGTGAGTGTCCCTGTGGCCGGGGGAGCCCCTGGGCCGCACGAGTTGCTCCCGCTTGCTTCTCGTGGCAAGGCTGTGTGCGTGTGCGTGCGTGGTGTTGGGGGCAGGCACTTCTCTGCTCTGCGTGTGCTTCTACCCCACTACCACGGAGGACTTCTTAAGACCTTTGTCTCTCCATTTTTTAATTTTGCAGTTTTATTTTTGTCAGCACATGTGGGGATTACCTAATGACTGCACTGCCCGTGGGAGTTGGCCGAGTACCCAACAGATGTCACTGCTGGGTCACTTCTGGGCCTTGTCGTTTCCCTTCCCTTGCTCCCCGTCCCTTCCCATTCAGGAAGGACCTCCACTTCTTACTAGCTTTCCTTTTGCTCTTTATTTATTTATTTTTTTCCAATTTAATAACATTTATTGAGTTCCTACAATGTGCACGGACTTTGACTAAACACACTGAAATTCAAGCATAGAGCAGACACGGACACCTGGTCTGAGGCCCCTGGTGACCTAGTTAGCGTAATACAGATTGAACGCAGTAGACGATTGGACCTGGTGACGCTCGCTCACCTGCGATCCCCGCACTTGAGGCTGAGGCAGGAGGATCGCCGGGAGTTCCAGACTAGCCTGCGCTACAAGCTCAGGGCCAGCCTGAACTGCACATTGGTTATCAGTGAGCACTGCAGTTCGCTCTTTGCTTCTGTGTGAGCTTCTCATATAGCTTCTCTGTGACTCTTCTCAGATGTTCTTAGGCCTCTGATCTTAAATGTTTTATTCATAAATTTGGATTAGTCACCAATATTTCAAAAAAAGATGTCTCATGAAAATCTCAGCATTTAGCTTTTTTTGGAAAAATCAAAATGTAGTGGCATTAGACCCAGCAGCGCAGTAACTGGCAGTGGCATTTCTCAATTGTCTCTGACTTGCCTGGCTGTGACCCTGGTATGTTTTTTCTGTCTGGGCTCCCAGGGACCTGAGGGTGTGAGGAATATTTCCACAGGGTCCTACACTGGCACCTGCATCAGCATTCTGCCCAGCATTTAATTCTAAATGTTTAGAACAACACTTGCTTCAGTTTTTAGCTTTCCAAAATTTAATTTTAAAAGTTTTCTAGCCAGCTCCTAGAAATAGTCTAGTGTACAAGGGTTTTGTCATTCCCACAGTCTGTGGCCTGTGCTCGATTTCAATAAAAATGACTTTAGTTTCCCAGGACGTTAGAGTGCCTGTGGAACGTGCTGTCAGCTGTGTCTTCCACCAGTAGTCGGTGTTTCTCGGAGAATGATAAGGTGCTGTCGGAGGCCAGGCGAGGGGCCTCCGGGCTGGCGGCAGTGCCAGGAGCAGCTTGCTGCAGGGTGGCGCTCTAGCCGGTGTGCAGGCCCTGTCCGTCCAAGGCCTGCAGCGTCTCCACTCCCTGTTGGACCACTTGTCATGGCCCAGGCTATTTTTGCAGGACAGTTTTGCCATGTTGTATTCCAGAACATTTAGCATCAGGCCTTGCATGTAAGAAATGGGCATTAAATATTTCCCAATGTTATTGACATATTTTATTAACTTATGCTATAGGAACATTATAACACATATTACATTGTAGTTTGGAATTTTTGATGAAGCCTTCTAGTTTTACCTCGCAAAGTCAGCCAAGGCTGGGGAATGAGTTTCCATGTGATATAAAACTGTTTTATATTGTTTTCCACATATGTCTGGGTTGTTTTCAGAAATCTACAGACGCGATAATATTCCCTTATTTAAAAGGGCAATCACAAAGCCTACTTTACAGCATGAAAAAGGGCATTTTTTGGTACCAGAAATTGAATTCACGACCTTATGCTTATGGCCCAGGTGTACGCTGGCCTCCAGCCCCTGTCCACGTTCAAGGGTACCTCGTGTTTTGCCCAGTGCAGGACAGTACTGATGCTGCGGGTTGCTGCTGTAGTGCCAACTATAAATCCTCATCTGAGTCAGGTAGCACCCTCCACCGAGGCTGCTGGTCCCTTGGACCCACCACTGTTGTGCAGAATACGCACTACAGTCTTGCAGGCTTTGCAGTTCTAGTGAGTGCTTTCGTTTGTTTGGGTTTTCTGGACATGCATGGAAAAATCTCATTTTATTGATATATTTGTTTTTTGCAAAGATGTCCACAAACATGGGAATCGTTGGTTTGATAGGCGCGCCCTCACCTCCATTGTCTTGACTTGGGCATCGTGGCACCTTGGGTGGATTACGGGTTCCCGCTTTGCCATCGTGTGTCCCTTGATGTCTGAGAGGCTCCTCGGAGCTCCTTCTCTCAGCTTACAGCGGCCCAGGGGAGTGAGCCCAGAGGCTTGCGCTCAGCTCCAGCCCTGACCCTTTTTCACAGTTAAAGGATTTTAATTTAAGGTTTTTGAAACAGCCTCACTGTGTAATTCCAGCTGGTCTTGAACTCTGGCCTCCCTGCTCAGCTTCCTAAGTGCCACAGTGCCCGGCTCGGTCCTTTTCTTGGTTCAGGTTCTAAGCATCGAGAGATCCTAGCAGTGACGCTGGTAACTCCCCACGCCCCCAGCCCTGGGGTCTGCACCACCGAGAAACCCGAGAATAATGCCTAAGTGTATGATCAAGCCATATTCCATTAAAATTGCAACACGCACATAAAAAGAAAAAAGATTCAGAGGAGGATCGGAGATGGATGAAGGCGGGGAGCGAGGGAAGGGAGGGGGTGCGGAAGAGCTCAGATGCGCAGGGGCACGCAGCGGCTCAGACAGTAGGTGCTGCGTGGGGGTTCCCATTACGAGGACAGAAGAAACAAACTGGCAGGCACTGAGCATGCGCGGTACGCGATACGCTGTGACTGGCCGAGGCCTCAGCCCGCGCTTTATGGCCAGGGTCGTTTGGTCTGCACCAGCGCTTCCCAAAGTAGTCCCAGGCCAATGAGCAGCACCAGCTGGGAGGTGGTGGCGCTGTCAGCGCCTGTGATGGAAAGGTTGAGAGGATCTGAGCAACCCGAGGGTGACCGTGGCGACTGCCCACGCCCCAGCGCCGCTGTTGCCCTGTTCGTACAGCGTGAATTCCTAGACTGGCGCGGCACTGAGAGCTGCTTGCCAGGTGTCCGGCGCTTCCTTAATTAGGCAGGTGGCCCTTCCTGCCTCTTTTTTTTTTGTCTTTTTGAGACAGGGTCTCACTATGCAGTTGAGGCTGGTCCTGCGCTCACTTTTGTAGCCCAGGCTGGTCTCGAACTCGCACCAATCCTCCTGCCTCAGCGTCCCAAGTGCTGGGATTACAGGCGTGAGCCACCACGCCCGGCCTTTTTTTTGAAACTTTATTTTTCTTGTTTCAGAACTTTCGTTTGTTTATTTATTTATTTTTATGGCTGGCTCAGCCTGCCCTGAGGGCAGGGCTGGCGCAGCATGTGGTGCCGGGGATTGAACCGCCGACCCTGCAGCCACCTAAGCTTTCCTAATCAGGTGCTTTAGACCACTGAGCCATCCTGCCGGAGGCCCCACTTCGTGCCTCTTCAAACACCTGCACAGTTGCTGCGCTGCCATTGCTATGGGGCTCATGGCAGGGCCTGGCACGGAGAGCACTTGTTTCCTTTCGTTCTGAAGCAGGTCTCATTGTATAGTTCAGGCTGTCCTTGAACTTGCTGCTCTCCCAGGCTGGCCTCGGACTGGTGATGGTCTTTGGGTCTTCGCCTCCTGAGTGCTCAGATTCAGACTGTGTGCCACCACACCTGGCTTAGAGAAAACTTGGGGATACCACGTCCCCAGTTGTGCGGGGTTAGCAAAGTGGGTGACGCTGCTTTCCGCTCAGCAGTGGAATGCTGTGATGTTCCTGACGGTACTGTTAAGTAGGAAGAGCAGGTTTCAAGACAGGCTTCAAGTGGTTCTCCTGTGTGTGTGTACGCCCAAGTGCACAGAAAGAGAAAATGTTTTTTTGCACATAAATGAATTTAGTAAAGGAGGGACTTGGGCTGGGGTTGTAGCTCAGTGACACATTGCCTGCTTGGGAAGCATGAGGTTGGTCCTGCATTTGACACTTGGAACCAAAAAAAAAAAAAAAGAATTTCACAAAGCAGGGAAAGACTGGGACATTACACATCAAAATACTAATAGGTGCTTTTGGAAGATAGGACTTGTGTTCCTTTTCAACTTCATACCAGTTTTTTTTTTTTTTTTTTTTTTTTTTTAAGCAGTGGACCTGTCTTTTTTCTTTTAAGTGGGAAGAGCAAGTTCCTTTAACTTTAAAGGAGCCGTATTTATCGGAATGCGCTCGGGATTGGTTTCTGTTGTAACGCCATTCTCTCCTTGCGTTTGCAGACGGGCACATGCTGGACTCGGCCAGATTTGCCATTATTGGAGCAGATCTTCGAGAGCTGCCTGAACTGGAAGAGAAGCTAAAGAAATGTAACATGAATACACAGTGAGACTTTTTTAACTTATCGTGTACTTGGGATTTCATGATAATCATGAGAAGCGCAGTACCATGCCTACCTTCTTCCATTCTTATTCTATAAATTTTATCCTGTCATTGCTACCTCTAGTTAGTACTTTTTATTTTTTATGTATTTGATATAGATTCTCACTACGCAGCTCAGACTCGTAGTAATCCTCCTGTTTTCAGCCTCCCTGGCATTGCGTTAGCCGGGGTCTTGGTCACTGGCTGAGTGTGCCCGGGGCAGGGCTGGTGTAGTGCTGGGGATTGAACCCCGGTCCCTATGCCTGCCAGGCAGGTGCTTAGTCTGCTGAGCTATCTTGCTAGTCTGGGGTTTATACTTTTTGATATTTCATTTTATTTTATTTATTTATTTATTTATTTATTTTGTCTTTTTGAGACAGGGTCTCGCTATGCAGTTGAGGCTGGCATTGAGCTCACTTTTGTAGCCCAGGCTGGTCTCGAACTCGCACCAATCCTCCTGCCTCAGCCTCCCGAGTGCTGGGATTACAGGCGTGAGCCACCACGCCCGGCTCAACTTTTTGATATTTTAGAGCTGCACTTTCTCAAGTCTTTTTACAAAAATGACGTGTGCCACCTTTGAAAAGACTAGTGCCTAATTTCTAAGTTTGAGAGAAGTTAACCATGTAACAGAAACAGTTATAACACAGTGTTAGAGTTTAGAGTATTGTAAAGAATAAGTGCTATCGGGGGAGACAGCTCGGCGGACCTGGTGTTCGATCCAGGTACCACAGGCTGTGGTAGCCCCAGGGCCCAGGACATGGTGGTGCACACCTGTAATCCCAGCACTGGGGAGGCTGAGACAGGAGGATCACTGCAAGTCTGAACTACACAGTGAGACCCTGTACCAAATAAAAATTAAAATAAAATTCCATGGGAAAACAAGCAAAGGAAATGATCGGGCAACTCTGAGAGGAAGCAGGATGCCCTGTGACATTAGAACAGATCCTGTAAGAATATATGCAAGTGCCGAGCCTGAGTTGGAGTCAGGCGCAGCTCTGTTTTCTCCCTCTAACTTGGCAAGAGTAGGGGTGTATGGGTGGGGAGCAAGCACACCCCAGCGGTTCTAGCAGCTGGAGGCAAACCCTCGGAAGGAAGCTAGAAGTATAAATACATGTGCCAGAGGGCGCAGTGGCTCTCCTTTTGGATGTGTCCCTGGGGAAGGTCTTGCTTGAATTTGTTCATGGCAGTCGCTCATGTAGCAGAAAATTGGCCTGCAGGGGTAAATTATAAAGTGCACGCCCTCCTCAGTGAAGACAGGCTCAGAAACCTAAGGCTGAGGGAAAAAATCAAATTGCAGCACATTTATGCACAATGTGATACCAGGTATCTAAGCCCCAAACCCTGAAGCTCCTGTGTTTCTGTAATGACATACTTGCATTGCAGAGGTATTTTATAAAGGGACCAGAAGGGCTCATGCTAAATTCTTGGGAGTGGGTCCCCTGGGAAGAAGAAGAATAAAGATGATACCACTGCGAGTATTTAGGGTTAGCTCCACAAGAGGGGAAGACACAGTAAGGGGAATATTGTTTTAAATAATAAGTGGAAGCAAGTATCGCTAGCAAAGACTGAGGAACTAGCAGTGCAGGAAATCACTGCTGGAACAGTTGTGGAGGAGGACGCAGAGTGCAGACCCCGCTTTCCCAGCTGGAGGAGAGACCCTGTTCGTCTGAGTAGGAGGGAGAAGGAAGAAGACCAAGGACAGACACAAAGGCGACCTTGGGGACACGTGAGGAGGTGGGGAGGGAAGGCTCCCGACTCTTCCAACGCCTCTCCTGTTGGAGCTCTTGTTGGCCTAGGGCTGTCATCCAGAGTGTCCTCAGTGGGGTCTGCAGGCCTTCTGATCCGCAGGGCCCAGTTCAGGGGGCTCCAGGCCTCGGGCCACTTCCTCTCTGCCTTCGCTCCCCTGCCACGGATAAGCAGTGTCTTCCACCGCTGTGCTCCTGCGGTGATGTCCTGCGTCGCCACGGTCCCAAGCAGCGGAGCTGCGTAGTCTTAGACCAAAAGCTGTAAAACAGTTGCCAGAACGAAACTCGTCTCTTAATAAATTGGCCCTGTGAGTGTTTGTTACAGTAGAGAAAAGGGACAAATGGGCTATAGAAAGCGAGTGCTTTTTGACTGTGTTGTCCCATGGGGATCCCTCACACAAGTCACAGACCCTAGTGTGTGGCGTGTTTCTCTCTGGGCTGACTGGGAGTGTTGGTGCTCTTGTGTGCTGGTCTCCTGGGTGCGAGTTTATAGGTGCATGTAGGGTCAGTCACCGGTATGATGGTTAAAGCTGATCCTCCTGGGCAGCTGTAGCCTCTTCCTAGGGTCAGGAGAACCCGGATCGTGGACTCCTAGCCTGTGTTTACTAGATAGTTACAGGGACTATTTTTAATGTTTTATTCTTGGAGTCTTGGTTTCTTCTTTATGAGCTGGGATTTAAAACTCTGTTGCCATACTTTTTTTTGGGTGGGGAGGGTAGCGGGAATCAAACTCAGGACCTGTCACGCGTGGGTGGATCCTGTGCCGCGCAGCTGTCTCCCCAGCCCACCATATAGTTTTGAAGATCCAATGAAATAATGCATGGGAACGTAGCTGATCAGAAAATAAGTCACATCTCACTCCAATTTTGGTAGTAATGACCTCCTGTTTCTGCAGATGAGGTGGAGGACCAGGGCAGTAGCAGCTCGCAGTCCGGCTGGGTCGCAGTGGGCCGTTCGCTTTGCTGCTGGAAATCAGCAAGACGGCAGAAAAATGAGCATCAGAATCCCATGGCTGGCTTTTCCGTGCTTTACTTTATGGGCTGATGTTGCTGTGTGTTTCTTTCCACTTATATTTGGGAAATAAATTAAATGATTTTACATAAATTAAAAATATTTTAACTTAAAAATTCAACTAGATGAAAAATCAAAATGCCATATTTCTTGAAATGTCTTCTCAGGTCTAGGGAGATAGCTCAGCAGCTTAAGCGCCTGCCTGGTAAGCACGAGTTCTTCAGTTCAATCCCCAGTACCAAAAAAACCCAAACTTGTTTTCCAGCTGAACTGTCTTCTGCAATTAGCCTCTTCCCTTAATACCTGAGCAGCTGCCCTTTGCATTGGAAAGCTTGGCGGGAGCCTCCTGCCTCGGCCTCCCCAGGGCTGGGATAGTAAACATGTGCCGCCCTTGGGAGCTCATTCTCTAGTGACCAATTTACTAAATAATGAGGCTTTGAAACAGCAGTTTTCCCTCATTCACCTGCTTCTTCTGACCACTGCAGGGGTCCGACCTGAGCTTCAGGCCTCGACCGTTGCCACCCTTTAACAAATCCTCCTTTCCATGTTGTGCCTTCTGGGGTTCACTGAGTTTTCTAATGCCGGTGGCCTGGGCTCGCCTTCTGCTGGACTCGGTGGTCAGCGTTGCTGTGTCATGAGAAAGTCATCGCCATGTTGAGTTCGGCATAGCTGGCGGCTGCTCCGAGCTCCTGGGACCTTTCACAGAGACATTTTTAACTAATTTGAGCTATGTAGTATTTAATTGTTGGGTGTTTTCTTTTTAGTGCAGTTCCAACTGGAACGTAGAGCAGGCTGTGATGGTGAGCAGCTTCCTCCACCTCTCTGTCTTAGCTGCCTTCTCTGAATACTAAGTACTGCTGAGATGAAGGAGAGGACGAAAGAAAGGAGGGGAGCAGGAGGTGTATGCCCGAGCACACAGGACGCCTTAGATACCTGTGCTGCTGATTTCTGCTGGCCTGTTGGAGGGAGCAATTCATGCTCCATTTTTCTCTCTCTCTCCATTTTATTTTTGCCTGTCTTGAGACAGGCTGGCTGTGTGAATACTTTGTAGCCCAGGCTGGTCTCAAACTCCCAACAATCCTCCTGCCTCAGCCTCCTGAGTGCTGGGATTACAGGCATGCACCACCATGGCCAGAATTTTTTTTTTTTATAATTTTTTGGCCAATTTTACACATTTATATCTGGTAGTCTGAGCAGTTAATTTGAAGACAACAGTATGCAATATAGCCATTGTTGAATTCCAATAATTTTGTTTGTGGGATTCTGTATTTTCTAATGTTTTTTTCTATTTTTAAAAATTCTCTTTAAAGGAAAAAAAAAATGAAAACAATACATAATCTATTAACCATTGTTACCTTCCTATCATATCATTGTTTTTTGCTTGTTGTGTTTTCCTTTAAAATTTTTTTATTAAAAAGATTAAAATGCGACGTGTATGTGCGCTACCTCCCCAAGATGACAATAATTATTATATATTGTAAACACATACCAATTAAAATATACTTACAGAGGCCAAAAAAAGTTACAGACCCAGCCTTGAATGCTAATGTTGTAATGTTAATGTTGCAATGTTTGCAACTATTTTTTTTAATCTCAGAAATGCTGTTGTTCCAGGTGATATAGTCCCTTGGAAAGAAGATAAAAATAATTGCTAATCTCAATAGAGATCATGGCTTTATACCTATTATGTCAGAATTTGTGAATGTCTATATTTTTTTTAAATGTGATTGTCAAGATGCGTGAGGTGGGGCTGGGGAGATAGCGCTGTGGCACAAGAGCCTGCTTGGCAAGTGCAAGGTCATGAGTTCGAACCCCAATCCCGCCAAAAAAAAAAAAAAAAAGGTGCGTGAGGTGCGCGCTCCCCCTTACCAGAACGAGCCCCGCCATTCCACGCTGGTCCCAGAAAGCCCTCACGCTCCCCAGGCAGCTCAGGGTTAATAAAAGAAGACCCCCCCTTTCTCTCGCTTGTGCCAGCTGGGAGGACTGAGTGTTCCAAAGGCAGAAAGGGGATGAGGAGGTGGTGAAGGAGTCAGGGAGCAAGCACGGATGTGCCAGGAGGAGGCCGTGGCGCGGATCCCTGGGCTGGCGGGGCAGGCCCTGTGGGCCCCCAAGCTCTGGCCCCGCTGACGCCCATCTTCGCTCCTGCAGGTTGCCAACGCTCCTGATCACTGAGTGCGTGCTGGTCTACATGACTCCGGAGCAGTCGGCCAACCTCCTCAAGTGGGCGGCCAGCAGCTTTGAGACCGCCATGTTCATAAACTACGAACAGGTAAGTGAAGCCTGAGAGAGCCGGACCCTGCGCTGCGTGCTAGGGCTGGGCTACCCTCCGGGCTCTGTCCGCGTCTCTTTTCCTGGTTCTTGAACCCTTGGCCTGCACAGCTGCATGATGAACTGCATTCCCAGCCGTGTGTGTGTGTGTGTGTGTGTGTGTGTGTGTGTATGTGTGACAAGTTCTCACTAAGGCGCCCAGGGGGCTTGAGCTCTGCTCCCCAGAGTCCTGGAATTACAGGTGCATGGCGAGTGCCTAGTCTCCCCTTCTTCTCTTCTGCTTTTGGCTACTTGTGTAACTCCTTTGATTGGTCCCAGCAATCCTAGCACTCTGCACTCTTGAGTTCTTGACCTCTTGCCACCTTGTAGCTAGAGCTGTGGGAATGTCCATCTTAATCTTTATTGATACGGGGGCTCCCTGTGCAGCTCAGACTTGTAGGGATCCTCCTGTCTGAGCCTCCTCGGCGCTGGGATTACAGGTGTGTGCCACCAGGCCTGGTTTCAGTGGGCTGACTTGGCGCTTGGGGCTGGCATGGCACTCAGCACTGTGGATCGAACTCGGGTCCTCGTGCTTGCCAGGTAGGCGCCTAGACCGCCAAGCTATCTCCCCGTTCCCTATCTTAGTCTCTATACGCCACTGTCTACTATGGAGTCGCAGAAAATCCTGAGGCTTTTTTAAGTGCAGTCAGTGTACCAGGTAGCAGCACGTGCAGGGCAGGCAGGTGCCGGTGGTGCAGTGAGGGGTCCTGGGGACCTGAGCTTGTGCCTGCTCGTGGGAGAGGCCTCCACTCAGTCCCACCCAGCCAGTTGTGACCTTGTGACCCTGTGATCCTGAGCTGCCAGGGCTCCCGCGTGGAAATGCAGGATTTAATTTCTGTCACTGCTGAGACAGGCCCACCGGCAACCCGGAGTCTCTTCCGATCTAGGACAGAAAAGGTCCTGAGCTGGGGCTGTGGAGGGGGCCCGTGAGAGCCCGACTCCTGGTGCTGCCTCTGACTGGCCGTGTGACCTTAGGCAGCCTCACCTTGCGCTGTAGCCATGCTCTGAGGTGTGCTTTCCAGCCGTGTGGTGGGTGCTGTGCCTGTTGGTCCCTTGCTCCTGGGGCTGCTGTGAGGAGCGGACGTGCTCGAGGAGCGCAGGTGCCTAGGTGGTGCGCAGTAGTGAGCAGGTGGGCTCCGTGCGTCCCTCAGAGCCTGAGGCCTGCCTCTAGAAGGACGACGCCCGCGCCTCTGGGGTGGGGAAGGGGTTCACAGGCTGCTGCTCCGCTGTGGGCACACAGCATGGTGGTCGCTGCTATTACTGGGTGGTGTTGTTTTTTTTCGTCTTTTTGAGGCAGGGTCTCACTATGCAGTTCAGGCTGGCCTTGAGCTCACTTTTGTAGCCCAGGCTGGTCTTGAACTCGCACTGATCCTCCTGCCTCAGCCTTCCAAGTGTTGGAATTACAGGTGTGTGCCATCACGCCCGGCAAGTGTAGTTTTTTTTTTTTTTTTTTCCATGATTTAATATTTTTATTGTTTAAATTTAACAATGGTTATATTACATATTTTCATCATCAGATCAGCTTAGATTAATAGATACAGGTATATAAGATTGATCAAACAATTTGCAGTTTTATTTTTTTTATTTTTTATTTATTTATTTATTTTTTTTTTGCGGGACCGGGGTTCAAACTCACGATCTTGCACTTGCCACGCAGGCACTTGTGCCTTGGAGCTATCTCCCCAGCCCCTTGCAGTTTTATTTTTTAATTCTTAATTTTTTGTGGCCAGCTCAGCCCAACCCTGGGGGTGGGGCTGGTACAGCACGTGCTGCTGGGGACCTAACTGCACTCTCTGTGCTTGCCTAAGCTTGCTGCACTGAAGTATCTCACCAGCCCAATCATAGTTTTAATCTGCATTTCCCTAGTAGCTAAATTTGCTGAATGTTTTTCAGGAGACTTAATGGCTGTGTGTGTGATTGCTTTTGAGATGTGCCTATTTAGTTTACTTTTTGATTGGGTTGTTTGTTTTGGGAGATGATTTTTGATTTTCCATAGTTTTCGTATTCTAGGTGTTAGGCCTGCTGGAAAAGTAGCTGGCCCAGACGCGACCCATCCCATAGGTCACTTCTTCGCTCTGTCACTTGTTTCTTTTGCTGCGCAGAAGCCTCCTGATTTTCTGTGCTTCTGTCGTTCTCCAGCGGCCTCAAAGTGTCTGGTTTTATATCCAGGTCTTGGGTCCATCTTGACTTAATTTTGGGGTAGTGTGAATGGGGCGGATCTCACTTTATTCTGTGGCTAGATCCAACTTTCCTGTTGTTAAAAGCGGTCCTTTCCCAGCACATGTTTTTTCCCCTTAATAAAAAATAAGACAATCACGTGTTCCTTTCTGTGGCTCTCGTTCTGCTCAGCAGCCTGTGTCTCTGCTTTGGGCCAGTACCATGGCTCTTTCCTCTCCAGTAATGCAGACAGCTTCTCTGGCCACGTGAGGCCGGCATTGCACGTGTCCAGCCTTCCTTTTTCGCCCAGTATTGCTTTGTGTATTCCAGACCTTTTCTGATTTTTTTTTCCCAGCACTGTTGAGAACGCTGCTAGTGCTTTGATAGGAACTGCGTTGAATCTGTAGATCACTTGCAGGAGAGTGTTGAGACCATGTCTTGCTGTCTTCAACTCACTGCGGGGCCCAGGCTGGCCTGGAACTCACAGTGACCCTCCTGCCTCAGCTGCCGAATGCTGGGATTCCAGGCCTGCACCGCCACACCGGCTCTAGGTCACTTCTCAGCAATCTGAGCAGGGGAGAGCGCTTTGATTTCTGAGGCTCCCCTCAGCCTCTTCCATAGGCAGTCTGCAATTTTCTGTGTAGAGGCCTTTAGCCTCCTCAGCTAGGTTGACCTCTAGGTGTCTTATTTTGGGAAGACCTGGCCAGACTTGCCTTCCTGATCTCCTGCTAGGCTTGCTGTGGCTGCAGGCAACGCTGTGAGATTTTGTGGGCTGAGTTTGCATTGTGTCTCTTTGCCAAGCTTGTCAGATCTAAAAGTTTTCTAGTGGAGTTTGAGTGTTTTGTGTGAGGAACCCTATCCTCTGTAGTTTCGATAATTTGACTTCATGCTTCCCGGGTGGTATCTCTGTTACTTATTACTGTGGTTTCGTTGCTGTGGTGGAAGGTTAAAATACGGTAGTCCTTCACTTATCATGGATGTTATGATCCAGACACCCCTGTGATAAGTGGAAATCGACTAAGTAGCAATGCTATATTTCAGTAGTTAGGGAGCCTGCGACTTAGCTCAGTTGTTTAAGCACCTGCTGGGCCAATGCACTCAGTCGCAGGGGACTGGGGTTCGATCCTCAGCTCCACAAGCCTTACTAGGCCCGCCGGTAAGGCAGCCTGAGCCAGCCAGAAAAGAAAGGCCTGTACTTGAGTATTCATATATATTTTGAGGCTTTGTAAACCTTTCCTACACTTGTAAAAACACTTCTATTGCTCTTAGGCATTTTCTAAATTCGTAAACCTACATGATTTTCACAGCATGTGTATACCGTGCAGTGCTGCAAAATCCCATGCAATAGCGAAACCCATGGTAAATAATGTAGAGCATATTTTTTGAGGACCCATGAAACAGTGAGTCCGCAAGAGCAGAACTGTGACATAGGGAGGGAGGACGGTGCCGCGGGGGTAGGAGCGGCCGGAGCTACCGCCTCTGTGTGATGTCAGGCACCTCTGTGTGATGTCAGGCGTTAGAGCCGCGTTCTCCGCTGTCTCGCATTCTGTGTGGCGCTGACTGACTGAGCGTTCATCAGTTTCCTGGAGGGATGCTGGATTTTCTTTCCAAGGCTTTCTTTGTACATCTGTCGAGCGGGCGTGTGATTTTCATCTGGTTTCTATTTATGTGGTGGATTCTGAGTGTCGGTTTATGTGTGCCAAACCTTCCTTGCCTTCCCAAACTACCATGGCCATAATGAATGATGTATTTTTTTTTTTTTTTTTTTGTCTTTTTGAGACAGGGTCTTGCTATGCAGTTCAGGCTGGCCTTGAGCTCACTTTTGTAGCCCAGGCTGGTCTCGAACTCACACCGATCCTCCTGTCTCAGCCTCCCGAGTGCTGGGATTACAGGTGTGCGCCACCACGCCCGGCAATGATGGATTTTTTTTAATGATCTTTTAAAATATGTTGTTGAGTTCTTTGTAAGGATCTGAGAAACTTTGCCGCTGTGTTCATCAAGGATATTGGTTTGTGGTTTTCTTTGCTGTGTCTCATCTGGTTGTGGTTTCAGGGCAGAACGGGCTTCACAGAATATGTTGGAAGCGATCCTTCCCTTTCTTTTATGTGGGCGTGGGGTCCCCGCTGCGGTGCCTTAGCGTGTGCCACGCCTTCTTCCGCCCGCGCTGGGTGTGCCTGGGCCGATTCCGAGCAGGATGCTCACTGCTCCTTTTGCCCATCCAAGAAGCAGACGTCTCCGCCTATGCCCGCCCTTCTTTTCCCTTTCCCAGGTAAACATGGATGATCGCTTTGGGCAGGTCATGATCGAGAACCTTTGGAGGCGACAGTGTCACCTGGCAGGAGTGGAGACCTGCAAGTCGCTGGAGTCTCAGGTCAGCAAACAGGCGGCGTCCCTGGAACCCTCTGGCACCCCGGGAAGGGCGTTCTTCCCACGGACGAGCAGGTCCCCAAGCCGTGCTGCGCGCCTGCGCACATGGGCAGCGGGGCCTCGGTGGGCTGGGCAGAGGTGGCTTCGCCAGCTTGGTGTGCGCAACACAGATTTACGTTTCCTGTACCCCACTGCATTATGCAAGCTTTATTGCTTTTAATGTAAAAATCCCTTTATCATGTAAAAAGTTATACAGAGAAGGGGTCCTAAGCACCCATAGCCTGGCGGCCAGCTCCACAATGTGTTGTTTTCTCTGTACCACTTCACGTATCCCTCCACCATGTTTTCGGTTGCTGCTGTCAGAATACATCTGTCCAGGGCCTGGCGGGATGGCTCAGTGGTCTAAAGCGCCTGCTTGGAAAAGCTTGGGCGGCTTCAGGGACCGCGGTTCGATCCCCGGCACCACATGCTGCGCCGGCCCTGCCCTCGGGGCGGGCTGAGCCGGCCATAAAAATGATTGAATAAACAAAGATTCTGAAACAAGAAAAAAAAAATAAATAAAATTTTAAAAAAGAACACATCTGTTCAAACCCCAGACCTGATTTCACCCTAAAGTCTCAGTCTGATCACTTCCCGAGGCCTGGCTTCCCCAGAGTATGGCGATGTTGTTGTCACAGTCGGCAGACACACGCTTCAGGGTATCTCATAGCTAATCCACCCGCCTCCATTTATTTATTTTATTCTTTTTTTTTTTTTTTGGCAGGACCAGGGTTTAAACTCACACCCTTATACTTGCCGGGCAGGCACTTGTGCCACAGAGCTATCTCACTGGCCCCTAATCCCCCTCCCTTTAAAAGCCACTTCTTTTGGCTTCAGGAGACATTGTCCACCCTGCCAATGGGCTTTGACCTTATGTCCCATGACCATGTACTGCTGTAGAAGTCGCTCATGGGAAAGTTTCCTTCTTTGTTCCTTTTGCAGTACTCTCTTAGGGGCTAGGGAGATACCTCAGTAGAATAAGCACTTGCCTGACAAACGCAAGGCCTAAGTTCAGTCCCCAGTTCTGCAAAAATGAAAATAAATAAATAAAGCTCTTTATTTTTCTCCCATGATAATCGTGTGTATGTAGCAGAGAAATTTGGAAAGTGCAAAAGAGAGGTGAGCAGAACCACAACGAGCTTTGAGAAGATAAGCGGGCTTCAAGACCTCCCCTTACCTCGGGGTCTCGGGCTCGTGGACCAAGCCTTAACTCCCCGCCTCTCTTTGCCCATGTTTTAGAGAGAGCGGCTCCTGTTGAACGGGTGGGAAACGGCATCAGTGGTGGACATGATGGAGTTGTACAGCAGGCTGCCCCGGGCCGAGGTGAACAGGTAGGGACCAGTGGCCACCGCGGCTCTCGTATCCCCTGGGAACTAACGGGGTGATCCCCTGTGCTCAGAACAAAACCTTCACGAGACTTACTTGGAAACAGACACTACGAGCAGCGAGAGTCACTCGTTAGCTGTTACCTGAGACAGAGAAGAGATTATGCTAGAATCAGCAGTCGCACCTGGAAAATTCCCGGGGTAACCTCTCGGTGGAAATTTTGCATAGTCTTTGTTTTGGAGAAGAGGAAAAATGATACAGTCCAGGGATCACTGGGAGAAAAAGAAGACCTGGTGGAGGTCTTTCTCAACACTGTAAAGTAAATATATGTCAGTGTTCCAACACACAAATTCAGACGGTGCCCGGGCATCCCACGAGCAGCTAGCTCTTGTTAATAAATAGGATGGGCCGCACTCTGTCTCTGTGCATAGGGCAGATACATGTTGACATGTAGATTTGTTTTCTGAACCACTGGATTCATTCTCCTGGTCGTGAAGTCACCCGTTTTTGTAAAACTTAAACGTAGTACTAATGCATCTTATGATGTCAACAGTGAGGGTGCGCTACCCTGCGAGTAGGCACATAGCATTTGCATTGCTCTGTGGGGAGAACATATCCACAGTCCCGGTTTAAAGGAAATTAAAAATGGCTGTCCTGGACGCCGGCCTTGGTGTCTTTTATTTCAGTTCTCCTCTTGCCGCAGGAGAGAACAGCACCGCACACACCTCAGCCAGCGCCCATCTGAGCTCTCTCTCTTTGCTGTTCCATAGAATTTACTAGCATTTGAAAGTATTGCGACCTTTTCTAGTTATCTAAGTGTAACTAGCGACAAAAGCCTTTAGCGGTTGAGAAAGGAGAGTCTTGCAGTAATCAGGCTAGTGCTTCCTGGATTCTTCTGGAAGCACCCTTTTCTTGGTGCTGTGAATCGAACTCACAACCTCACAATTACTGGGCAGGCGCTGTGCCGCTGTGCCATATCCCCAGCCCTGGAAGCGCCCTGTCTCCTTGGCTGGTCAAAACTATTTTGAATACCCTGGCATGGCACCTGAAGTGGGCATGCCGTAGAACCTTTTCCAGATGCCCCGGAGGATTCTGCAGTTAGCACCAGCCAGCCAAATTTATTTCAGCACCTTGGTCTCCGGTGGCCCTGGCCTTCTGAGGACAGCACTGAGCAGCCGAGTGGGAGCCAGTGGGAGGCGGTGTGGGCCCTGCTCTGTGTGTCAGGCTGCATAGCCCACAGCTTTGTCACTCTTGTGGCGTGAGCCTGCATCTCCTGGGTGCTGTGGAAGATAAGAACGCAGCCCAGGGCACACTTGTGCATGTACACATGCTGTGCACCTGCCGTGTGCCGGACGTTTTCTGAGCAGACCCCAACGACACCAGAATAGACTAGAAAATCGTAAAGTATGTTCGGTGTCCACAGTGAATGTTGAAATTCAGCATATTACAGTGAACAGCACCTGGAGTCCCCTCGAGTACTGTCCCTCGCTGTAGGCCCTCGCATCCCTTGTTCATGCCACCTTCCAAAGCGGTTCCGGAAGTCCTTTTGTGGGTGCGGAGTGTCTTTGCGAGGGGTGGTGGAGGTGCGGTGAACGCTGTCCAGCAGGATGGCAGGCCCCTTTAACGTGTGATGGTGCATCTTCCATCCGCTGTGTTCCCTGGCTCTGTGTGACTTCGGGCTCTTTCCCAGAGTCAGTGTGACCTGGAAGTCAAAGTCTTGAAATGTCCTAGGCCCGTGAGGCAGCACAGCAGTGCAGCCAGTGTTGGGTCTCGTGGTAGAAGAGCCCCAGCGCTGCTGCAGAAGGGGGCGAGGGTGGCACCAAAGGTGCTGGGCTGAGAGTAGGTGCTTCAGTGGAGATTAGTGGCAAGCTGCTTTCTGGGAATACATTTTTTTTTTTTTGGTTTTTGGTTTGGTTTTTGGTACAGGGTCTCGCTATGTAGCTCAGACTCAGTCTGATAGGAATTCCCCAGTGCTGGCTGTGTTGCCTGTCACTGTCTGCAAGCCATTTGTTCAGATCGTCACCTGTAAGCCCTGGTCAGAAGGAAAGTGAAGCATGAGCTGTTCCCGTGAGTAGAGCATTGGCGCTCAGGAGTGCAGCCACCCACAGGATGCCGTGCGCACATGCCCGCGTTTCTCTTCCCCTTCCGCTCTCCCCTCTGTTTTACCTCAGCCCAGGTGTCCCTTCCCTTCGAGCGGTGTCTTTCCCTTTCCTGCATCTGTTGCGCCTCCAGCTTTATTTGCTCCCCCAGGTTCTTGCGCGAGGCAGACAGTGTGACGTTTACACAGGCGGGCCTGGCTCATTGCACTGTTAAGGACGGTCTCCACCTGCATCCGTTTGCCTATGAGAACTTCAAGACTATCTTTTGGGTAGCTGAGTAGCACTCCACTGTATAAAAATACCCTATCTTTTTTGTACATTTTCCTGGTTTGTCCTATGACTTTGTTCCCGGCACTCGTGGAGCGGCTGCTAAAGCTCGAGCCCAAGGGTTCACGCCTGCTGCGCGTGTGCTCCCAGGCTCTTCCCTACTGGTACGGTACATTATGTTGCCATGGTATGCTGTGTCATGGTATTTTTGGTACTGGGGATCGAACTCAGGACCTTGTGCTTGCCAGGCAGGCGCTTATGCCGCTGGGCTATCTCCTTGGCCATCTGATGTGTAGTTGTGATGACATGCAAGTGGAGCCACAGCGGACACACTGTCGTAGCTGATTCCCTTCCGCACGTTACGCAGGCCCACTGTCAGTAGCTGCGGTCAGCGTCTGATGGTGTGCTGTCTGACTGTGTGGTGTTGCCTTTTACTCTCCGCACAGAATAGAATCCCTCGAATTCCTGGATGAGATGGAACTTCTGGAGCAGCTCATGCGACATTACTGCCTGTGCTGGGCGACCCGAGGAGGACAGGAGCTCGGTAGGAGGCTATTCTTCCGTTGCTGTCCCTAGAAATGGGGACTGTTTCTTCTCCCGAGAAGCATGCCATGCCAGAGGAGCGTGTAGCACGCGCGTCTCTGCGCATGTCCAGAGAAGTTTCAGTTGTGTTTTTGTTTTTATGGCACAGAAATCCAATTATTTAAATAAGCTGTCAATGCAAAAAAAAAACCAACCAATTGGGGCTGGCAAGATAGCTTAGTGGACTAAAGTGTCCAGGCAAGCTTGGGCAAGTTCAGGGACTGAAGTTCAGTCCCTGACACCACACACCTCGCCAGCCCTGTGCCCAGGCTGGGCTGATCCAGTCATAGAGTCTGGGTGTAGTGGCGCTCGCCTGTACTCCCAGCGCTAGGGAGGCTAAAAGCAAGAGGATCACCAGGAGTCCGAGCTATGTAGTATGACCCTGTAACAACCAGATACATTTTAAAAAAGCAACCCTTGACAGGCTGGTGGTGGAATCTCTGCAGTTGAAAGTTTAAGCCCTTGAGGGCTTCAGGCAGTAATCAATAAAAGTACACAGAGTTTGTCTCCTGCTCTAGCTCATGACCATGTTGATGATTTGTTGAGTACACAGATCATCACACTTCTGTAACAGCCAGGCAGCTGTGGGCGAATTCCACCCGCTTGTCTCTGTAACTAAGGGACAGTTGCCTGGCGGTGGC
>PVJA010035956.1:0-21468 GCA_004027025.1 Myocastor coypus | reverse complement strand
GTCAGCCTTCAGGACGAGTCACGGCCATTGCTTGGCTATTTTGCTTTCTGTGAAAGCCTGAGAGAATGTTTTTCTCTGGGTGACTCTCCTTAGACGCACTGCAGTTCATTCATCCCTTTCCTCTGAGGTCCCATAATCTCCTTGACCAGGAAATTTGGGACACCTCTGAGTTATAGGATATTACAGCACAGGTTCTCTTTGATTTTATTGTTAACCAAAGCAAAATGTAATTTAAGAACTCCATGGCAGAATAAAAAGGAAAAAAAGTCAAAATAGAAACTTTCTTCACCAGTGTACAAAGAGATCCTAATTATAGATCCAAGTTTGGATTTTTATTTGTTCCTTTCAGTGGGCTCCAGCTCAGAATGCTGCCCTGTTTCTAGTTCTACTCCTTAGTTTTAGAAATTATACAGTTCTCCATTGTGCACACGCAGTCTTATAGTGGATGTTTTTGCTTTTCCAAGTACTGCCAGTCCTCACAAAAGAAAAAATGGGGAAAATATCAACAGAACCTTTTTAAAATTGTCATCCTTCAAGATGGCTTATGTTAAATTGAAATACCTGACAAATAATAAAAATCAAAATAATAATCTCTTATATAGGATATTTCATTCAACTTAATTGATTATAGCTAGATCACCAAGTAGTAATAACATAAACCATCTTGTGAAAAATGAGCCGTAGGTTGCAGTTACATTCCTCAAATCATTTTTTCACCACCATTGCCTTCTAAAATTAAATTGTGTTTATTTTCTTCTAGTTTTTACATTCTTTTTCTAGTTAATCGTTTCCTATAATATAAGAAGATATAAGTCAAGTATATTTTAAAATAATGCTCCTTTTTTCTAAATGATTGGAAATCTGACCAGAGTCAGTAAAGAATAGTTTAATCATAGTATCATTGATTCCCAGGATTCCAGGGAACTCAACTTCATTCTTATAACCAATGATTGAATTCTCCCATAATATTGTCAACAAAGAGTTTAATTCTAGTTTAATTTCCCCAGTGGCAAAGAATTCCTTATGCCACAGGACAGTTCATTTCATTGTTGAAAAACTCCTTATAGTTTTGAAAAAATTTTCCTTATATTGAACAGAAATATATTCTATCACATAGTTCTAATTCTGACTTTTGAAATCATTCCAAATAATTATTTCATCCTTCCAGATGGTAGCCTCCAGATGTTTGAAGACAGCTACCATGTTCACCTAAGTATATCCAAGTTTACTTCCCTAGGTTAATAGAGCCATTCCTCATATAAACTGGTTTCAAATCTCTTCACTCTCCACAAAGGGAAGTGCTGGAACTGAACACCAGAACTAGAAGTCCAGTTGGTCTGCTGCATGGTAGCACTAGACCAGCACTAATTTTTATCTGAATCTAAACATTTCATGAGACTCCTTAAATTATATTAGTTGTCTGAACAACTATGTAACACTGCGATCTCTCATTAATCTTGCAATCAACTAAAAATCCTAACTTGTTTTTTCTATTAAACTGTATCTCTCAATCTGGTATTTATGCAGATCACATCTGTGTTAATACTGTGATGTGATAATAGATAATTTTGTATTCTTTAGATTGGTGAAAATATCAGATATGATGCAATGAATTCTTTTGTGTGTTATATAGTAGCCATACATTATGATTTCACTTTTATTACTCTAGATCTGTGTCCTGTCAGTATTCATCATGTTGTGGACTCTGTATGGTATTATGCATTTTTTAATAAATGGAAAAAGTATATTTACTTGGACATTTTATTTGTGTTAAGCTATTTTCCTAAAGTCCATGAACCTATCCCTTAAATTGTATTTTAAGACTAATTTGGACCACCTATTGTATGAGTTATTCTAAACATATTATTCTCTCTGTAACACTGTAATAGTCAAGCTATTGTCATTTCCAAACACAGTTTTCCTTGTATTCTTGAAATAATTACTGTAAGCATTTTTAAAAATATTGCAAGTTTCTAAAAATACACCATGAGTAAATAAGGGATTAATGATTTCCGCTAGAAAAGGATTTCTTGCTATTTAAGGTGCTTTTGAAATTTTGCCAGTGTTTACCACCTTTGCAACAGAGAGCTATTTTGCTATCAGTTGTAATCTTTGATCATCCAGTCCTCTACATAGAAAGCTATTCTCTCCTTTAGATGTTCCATATAGTAAAAAAAAAAAAAAAGGAGTAAATATATTTATGTTATCCCTATCTGAAACCCAGCTACTTGGAGAACTCATCCAAAATGTAATTAGGAACCTAGAACATAATCATAGTAATAGGAAGCCTGTTCCTATCTTTAAAACTCATTTGTGGTCATTTCAGTTGAGCATCTCAAGACACTTTCATAAGTGAGAATTTTTCATAAATGTGTGTAGACTCAATTCCTTCATAACTTCCACCTGCTATTCCCACTGTATGAAATGTTTTTTATAAAGATGCTACAAAATACTATTAAAACAGAAAAATTACAAGTGATACAGAATTTCACTTAATAAAAGTAATATGAATTTCAGTGTTTGTTGTAATGCATAGTGTTGTCTTCCAACCAGTTATTCATATTATCAGATATATGCATGTAAAATTGGAAGAAGCAGAAGAAAAGAAATATATAAGAAATTAAGAAAAAAAGGACAAAAAATGAAAAAAGGAGACCAAACAAATTAAGCATTTTCTGCTCCTTTCCATAGACTAGGAGAAATGCACAGTATATTTATCCAAGCTATCCTGTTTATATACATGGGCATATCTCTTTTCCCTTACTCCCTCTCCTGTCCTTCTCTTTAACTCAGTAATTCTTTCTTTTTAAATAAGTTAATTCCCTTTTCCCAGTGTCTATTGTGCCCTTCAGATTCCATTTTCTCTTTCAGGTTTTCACACTAAGGAGACAATAGGATGAATTTGAGAGTTTTGTTGGTAAATGGATGCTACTAGAGACCATACTTTTAAGTGAAATGAAAGAAATGCTTTTTAAGCCAGGTGTGGTGACACTTGCCGGTAATCCCAGTACTAAGAAAGCTAAGACAGGAGGATCAATTTGAATTCAAGGCCAGCTTGAACTACAAAGTGAGATTCAGTCACAACAAAGTTTAAAATATGAAATGCTTTCTGTCCCTTAGCTTGTTGTGTTAATTCCTGCTCCTCTTGAAGGCTAAGGTAGACAGGTATTTGTAGTCATAGCAAAGACTGAGATTTGTAAGTGGTGGAAACCATGGCATGTCCCTCATATGTTTTCAGTGCTTACTGTGGTGTCTAGGAGCTAGCAACTACTTGAAAAATTGTTATGAAATTAATGACAGTGGTTGGTAGCCAGTTTCCATTTGATGCCACGTTATAGAGAACAAATTAAGAGAAGCCAGTACTAAAGTAGGCATAGCAAGAGAAAAGAAATGAAGGCCTCACAAAAAACAAAAACAAACCCAAATATATATCACAAATCCCAAACTTTAAAAGAACAGCACAGCATCCTTACATACCTTTGAAGTTCCTGACAGGACTTTCTGTTTTACAGCATAGTCCTTTAATTGACATTAACAGTGACAACCTGAGTCACCAAAAAACTTTGTATTCTATGCAGCATCCTATGTAAAAGAAATCAGGAAACTGTAGAAAGATTCCCTTAGAAAATTAGAAAAGTATATATGCATATATGTAAAGATTTAAATACTAATAATATTGAAAATATAGTTATTCAGAGAAACTCTTTCTCAAGGCTTCTAGGTAGGAAGATTTTATTTTAGTGTCAGAATATAGCATTTAAATACATAGAGTATTTCACAAACAGTGACATTTAATTTGGTTGGGTAATTGGTTTCCTGTTCTTAGAATTTTGTGGTCAAGTGGTCACAAAAAAGGGGGAAAAACAGCAAAAACAAGATCAAAGAGGTCAGTGTATATTAAAGATTAACTCCACTCCTTTTGACATTCTACTGATGTACTTGAAATAAAAGGAACAAGTTTATATATTCTATTATGATGTTTCTGTCTGTCATCTCTGAGCAGTCTTGAACCTAAAGAGAAACATCTTGCTCAAGAGAGCACTAATTCTCCAAAATTAGACAGTTTCAGTCCAGGTAGACAAAGACCCTCCTCATTTTGGCCACGGTGACTCTGATTATTTGCTAAGGAAGGTTCTTGTTTTGAGTCACCTAGTCTTTTTTGGTGTGGGGAGGAGTAGGAGTTGAGCTGAATTTCAAAGGCTCAGCTGCACCCCTAACATATACTTAATAGTGTCCTAATACTAGTACCTCTGAGTGGCACCCTGAGCCCTTGCTTGCTTTTCCCAACTTCTTCCGGGCTCTTGTCCATGAGGAAAAGGTTCATTGTCCAAGGACCCTTCTCTGTCTCTGTCCAAGTTGCTAATAAGGAAGTGACTTAGCTCCCACCACTTCAAATAATTTGTGTTACTAGAAAGGGCAAAATGGGACAATCTAGAAATGAAAATATTTCTCTAGCCTAGTCCTTCTAACCAGTACAATCAAAACCCAAACTTAGGGGCTGGGGAGATAGTTCTGTGGCACAAGTGCCTGACTGACAAGTACAAGGTTGTGAGTTTGAACCCCAGTCCCGCAAAATAAAACAAAAAAACAAACTTACAGTCTTCTGTTATGGGGGCAGACCATAATGGTCTGCAGCAAAGGTACATGCTCAACAAAGGAGCTGAGACCTGCTATATCCTTTTCCATACCAAATAAGTTAATAACCTTTAACAGACCTTGATGATATATGCTCTGTATGTGGACCAGAAGATCTCTGAAATTCATTTTAAACTCTGAACTACAGTTCTGAGCTGTAAATAACGTATTGTGCACTCTTCAAAGTAAAACTTATCTTGACTTCAGTATGATAAGAGACAGGTGGAAGGAAGGATGGGAACTGGGTCTACAAACAGCTAGGACTGCCAAGTCTAGTGGACAGTGTCCTGTACCACAGTAATTTCCGTGCAGGGTACAAGCCTTTTATTTCATAGTAGGAAAAAAGACTCCCTCTAGGGTACTGAGTTAAAGATTGATATTAATGTGTAAACAACTTATATCAGATTCCTTCCAGAAAACTAATTTTTATGGGGAGGAGCACTGCAAAAAGAGGTCAAAGAAGATAGAACAGGAGAAGCATCATGGTTTTACTTGGTGGATGTCATTTATTTGCTATTATTCTCTTCAAATGTTAATGTTAGGAGGAAGTAAGAATTTCTATGCTAACAAAATAACCTAACCATTATTAATTATTTCTATCAACTCTAAAATCAACTGAACAGAGTTGCAGATTCAAATTAATATTCCAAATACAAGTTTTCTGCATTAAGTTACTTTTTTATTAAATTTAATTATTTCATTTTGAAAAATAAAAGACAAAAGCAAGAACAAAACTCAGATATAATGACAGAAGCAGGGCAACATACAACAATACATGTTACAGTTTTTCAGAACAAGAGTAGCTGATTAACAATAATTGAAGTATTATCTATTTTTATCATCAAATCTGTTGCTCAGTTTCACAGATATAGTTATGTAAGATTGAACATATGATGGCCTATTACCACTCATTTTCCAGATACCTTAAATTTTTGTTCTTGTCCCACTTCTTTTTCTTTTTGTCTTTTTAAAATTTATTTTGAAGAGTATATAGTATAATTGACCTGACATTAGAAAGGCTACACATTTAGAAGACCAAGATGATAAGTATTCAAGCATGATTTTTGTATTATTCATTGCTGTCCTTGATGTAGTTACTTGATCACAGATATCAGCAGACAATTAGTCAAGGTGAACATTCTACACATTAACTGCCATTAAAAAAAAAAACTAATGGAAAATTTTAGTACATTCACCTCAGCCATTTTGTATATATACTTGTATGGTTTTCCCCCTGCCTTTTTTTTTTTCCTATCTTTTCTTTCTTTCATCTTATTGTTTAATCCCTAAGTTCTGTTTCTCTCTGTGCATTAGATTTTTGGGGGAATTTCCACTTGACAATCAAAAGTTACGCTTTTGATTGGACTTTTTCTCTCTCCTTCTCTCCCCTTCTCTCCCCTCTCCCTGATTATACCTCTTTCCTGAACTGCTACAGCCTCTGCCTGCTAACTCTTTTACCTGCCCCTACTCCAAATTAGAAAATTTAAATGAGAAATATAGGAATGCGTACTATATAACATGCAGAATTACACAGGGAGTACAAGGGTCCTATCCTGGGCTTGAAATTTTCAAGAGGTGATTTCCAAATCATTTTTTCCTTCTGTTAACTTCATTTAATAGAGAGACATGATGAGAGAAAATACATTTGTTTGTTGTTGTTGCTCAGATTGTCATTATTTTGTTATTTTCAGTTAGAAAGCCTTACTTTATACATAAACACTGTTCCTTAATGTTAGCATTGTTTTAAATATAGGGCGCGTTGGAACACCTCACTTTATGGCCCCAGAAGTGGTCAAAAGAGAGCCTTATGGAAAGCCTGTGGATGTCTGGGGTTGCGGCGTGATCCTTTTCATCCTGCTCAGTGGTTGTTTGCCTTTTTATGGAACCAAGGAAAGATTGTTTGAAGGCATCATTAAAGGAAAATATAAGGTAATGTAATATGATTGTTTTACTTTTTCACTAAGATCAAATTATCGTAGAGTGTTTTAAGGTTAGCATTTGTTTCCACTCACTGGTGGGAAATCAGAAGAAAGATTTCTGTTTATAAGGTGGACCCAGTGAGTGCCTGGTAAGGAGTAAGTTTTCTCAGGTGCTGTTAGTGGCAGTATCTTCCAATGAAGAAAGCTTCTGAGGCCTCTCTTTATGTAATTGAGAAAAGGCCTTCATTTTTAAAGTGTTTAGCTTAATTTGAAAAATTAAAATCATTCAGGTACTTTTAGTCTTCTTTATCTTAGCTTTAAATTTATACTAGCGCAACCAAAACTTTTGCCATTTACATTCCAGAATACACTAAAATTAGTATTATCACAACTATATCTCATAACATTATTTAGAAGAATTTTCATGTGACCAAACTTTCCTTTGGCCACTATATGTCAGAAACCTGAAGTGCTGTCACAGATTGTGGACATTGAACTGTTACTTTTATTATTAAAAAATTTAACACATTATTGACATTGTGAATAGATCTATCATAAATACCTAAGGGCTTTTAGAAGGTAAATAAGTAGGTCAATTTCACTTCCCTGGCTCTTTTTAAGACTTCTTTCTCGGGGCCCGGCGGGATGGCTCAGTGGTCTAAAGCGCCTGCTTGGGAAAGCTTGGGCGGCTTCAGGGACCGCAGTTCGATCCCCGGCACCACATGCTGCACCAGCCCTGCTCTCGGTGCGGGCTGAGCTGGCCATAAAAATGAGTGAATAAACAAACAAAGGTTCTGAAACAAGAAATAAATAAATAAATAAATAATTTTTTTTTTTAAAAAAGACTTCTTTCTCCCTGGACCACCACTCACGGCTGATGGGGACTAGGGATTGGGCAGAGGAAGGGATTTCCATCTACTGGCTCAGGGCAGTGTCTGTTGAGTAATTACAGAAATCATTTTCAACCACACCTGGCAGGATATAACCAAACAAAGATTTCTGTAACACACAAGTCTCAAACTGAGGCTTCACTGTTTTCTTTTCAGTTCCTCAGCAATGCTAGAATTTTATATGAGATGTTTAAGAAAAGGAAAGGGAAAAGAAAGGAAGAAGGATAGACAAGCCAAGGCAAAATAGTTTCTGAATTGCAGCCTTATCCTTTTAAGCCATGATAAAAGCTTATGGAGGTGAAAATAGCATAGACTCTGCTTTGTACACCATCAATTCCTAAGTCCATATTGGTTTGTTCTTTTTTTTTTTTTGTCTTTTTGAGACAGGGTCTCGCTATGCAGTTGAGGCTGGTCCTGCACTCACTTTTGTAGCCCAGGCTGGTCTCGAACTCGCACCAATCCTCCTGCCTCAGCCTCCCAAGTGCTGGGATTACAGGCGTGAGCCACCACGCCCGGCTGGTTTGTTCTTTTCTTTTCTTTTTTTTCTTTTCTTTTGTCTGGTGTAAGATATCTGGCAAAACTCTGTAATAGGGCTGGTGAGATAGCTCAGCAGTGTAAGTGCCTGCCTGGTGAGTACAAAGACCTGAGTTCAATCCCCAGTACCATATGCCACTCTGGGCCAAGAACCCTGGACACACCATGCTGGACCAAAACTTGGTGTGGTGCACACTTGTAATCCCAGTGCTGGGGAGGCTGAGACAGAAGGATCACTACAAGTCCAAGCTATCTAGTGAGATCCTATACCACATAAATAATAATAATAATAAATATAACAATAACTGTAATAGAGAAAAGTGTTTCAAGTATAGCTTTTTTCTTCTTAGAGTCAGTTGACCACTGACTCTAATAGTTTTAGACTCAATATTTTAAAAGTAACTAAATGCCTCTGAAAATTCCTTGTAATTCAACAGCCCCCTCCAATCCCTGGAAATTGTGAGTGGCTTTCAAAAATGCATAGCATGGGCTTTCTGGTTGGATTTTTCCAAGTCCAATGAAATCACAGATAACTAACATACATGAAAAGAAATGCAACTAGTAATTAATTAGCATAGTTATAACACTAGCAGTAATGATAGTTAACTAAAACTTAGCACAGTATTAACAGGAATCACAAGTGCTTTTTTAATTTTTACTTTATTAGTATATGCTTACATTACACGCAGTTTACAGTCATCTCAGTGAATGGCTATGCTACAGTTTGTTTGGTTTTTAACCCTGTTCCTTCTTCCCCACTAGCTCCCTATCCCAATTTTCATTTTTGTTGAACTTATTAATCTTAGCACAATAATGTTTATATTAATTGAGGTTATTAACTTCCTGTGCCTGGCATATCTTTATTCTTCTTAGTCCCCTTTTCCCTCCTCCTCACCCCTTATCTTTGTCTTTTGTTCTTCTTCTCTATTGCAAGAGATCAATCCACTCCCATGTCCCCTTCTATCCACCCTTTATTCTCTTTTATTATGCTTTGTCACACTCAAATGAGAAATACCATATGGTAGTGAAGCTTGTGTGTCTGATTTATTTCACTCAATGTATTTTCCAGGTGCATCCATTTTCCTACAGATAGCTCAAGTCTGTCGTGCTTTATAGCCGAGCAGTATTTCATTATACATAGATACCACATTTTCTAATCCAGTCATCTGTTGATGAGTATGCAGGCTGCTTCCAGGATTTAGCTATTATGAAATGTGCTGCTATAATGATTGGTATGCATGTATCACTGTAGTATGTGATTTAGGCTCTTTGAGGAAGATGTCGAGCAGGAGGATAACTAAGTCACATAGAATTTCTAAGTTTCTTTGAGAAATCTCCATTCTGATTTCCATAACGATTATACTAGTATCTGTTCCCCTTAACAATGAAGGAGGGTTCCTTTTTCACTACAACCATGCCAGCATTTGTTATAGTTTAACTTCTTAATGATTGCCATTCTTTCTGGAGTAAGATGGAATCCTAGGGTTGTTTTAATTCATATTTCTGTAATGGCCAGAGGTGTTGAACATTTTTTCATATATTTGTTGGCCACTCTGTGAAGTAAGCACCTTCTTTATATTCACTTATTTAATCCTTCCAGCAACTTATGACATAGATATCATATAGTATTATCTTCCACCTGCTGAAGCACTTGCTAACAATAGAATTATTTCTTTGTGTTTGTTCTGTTGCTAAACTTCCTGGTTTCCAAGGAAATGTGCTTCACTCTAACAGTGCCTGGAATTTGATTTTGTCTATTTTTTTAGAACACTGAATAGTTATTTCTACTTCTTAATAACTTAAGACTGTTCACAATGTCCAAAAAATTAAATTAGTCCCATTTCCAAACAAATAACAGTATTATAGTAAGTTAGATGATAGCAGCTGCATCCAAATTTCTTTACCTAGCTAAGAGACTTATTCACTATTTTCTTTAGCTAATCTCCCCGATTCACCAAGGGTTTCCTTGCAAAAGGCTTGGGTTTTCTTTTTTTTTAAATTTTATTTATTATTTTTATTCTTGTTTCAGAACCTTTGTTTATTCACTCATTTTTATGGCTGGCTCAGCCCGCCCCGAGGGCAGGGCTGGCGCAGCATGTGGTGCCGGGGATCGAACTGCGGTCCCTGAAGCCACCCAAGCTTCCCCAAGCAGGCGCTTTAGACCACTGAACCATCCTGCCGGCCCAAGGCTTGGGTTTTCAATAACTTAGTTTGAAGTATATGTCCATAGATTCATCTCTGCCACCTATGATGAACTTCATGGGTCTTTTAAATATACTGTGATATGATTCTGTCAGTATTTATTACTGCTTTTTATTATAGAAATTTTTAAACAGAAAAGTGGAAAATCCAAACGTGGTGGTACATGCCTAGAATCCTAGCACTCTAGGAGGATGAAGCAGGAGGATTGCAAGTTCATTTGCCCAGCCTGGGCAGTTTAGTGACTGAGCAAAACATTGTCTCAAAATCAAACATGAAATAGGGCTGAAGATGTAGTGCAGTGCTTATTCCCTCAATTCAGTCTCTTGAACTAGAAGGAAAAAAGCGAGAACCCTAGCTTCAATAGTTAATGTATATAACCAATTTCATTTTTAAAAATTTAATTTGCAATGCATTCTTAGAATTTATTGCTGACATCATCTTTAAAGCATTATATTACAATTTAAATGTGGATTTCAATTTACCAAAGATATAATATACAAAGAAACTGACACTTAGCTCTACTGAGGTAAGGTGTTGTATTTTTACCAGTAGATGAGGAAAGAAAAGTGTCTCCATGTTAAGGATAACTTTTAAAATTGAGGGCTGTTTCATTTTCTTTTCCAAACGAGTAGAATTCCAAATAGCAATCACTTTTGCTTGTCAAATTCCATAAAAGTGATGAGAGCTTTGTAATTTCCCTTTTCTTTGCCTCAGATGAATCCCAGGCAGTGGAGCCATATCTCAGAAAGTGCCAAAGACCTAGTACGTCGCATGCTGATGTTGGATCCAGCGGAGAGGATCACTGTTTATGAAGCACTGAATCACCCATGGCTTAAGGTATGTAGACCCACAGGTCACCTTCCACACTGAACACTTGTGGGGACTGCTGTGCATTGTTCTGTGTGGTGACTGTTTTTATCTTTTTTCTGACCAATTTCCATTAGTTTTTAACATCTTGTTTTCTGTTCCTACATATCATCTACAAATATTCAAGTGGAATGCAGCCATCAAACAAGTACAAGAGCGGCTAAGACAGAATGGGAAAGGAAGGCCTATTTGCTCTCTGCCAACAATATGTTTCAAAAAGGCACTATGAGCAGCTAAAATAATACTATGTTATAATAAATTATTTATTTTTAGTGGGGCCATGTGGTTTTACTATTTTCCAATAGATACTAGATATGAATTTATGATCTTTGGGAAAAGGCACACTTTAAAAATCTGTTTATATTCCTTCAATCCTTCCACTGAATATTAAGAATACCTATATATAACTTGAGGCAAAAATAAAAGAGTACTATTGGATTAAAAACATAATACAGTTCAGTAATTTCAAGACATTTTTACTTCATAAATAAGAAAACTAATGCTCTGAGAAGTTAATAATCTTGCCCTTCTCCCCCAAAAAAATCTTGCTTTGGGTTGCAGAAGTTTTCAATGGTGGAAGCAGGATTTGAATACAGTCTGCCATCACCCTGACATTTATATACTATATTCTGTCACTTTTACTTACTCAGCGACATTGTTCTAGCTCTTTTCTTCTTCCCTGAATCACCAGTTTTCTCTCTTTTGAATTTCATATGCTGTAATTTATTGTTATTATTTATATACAAACATTTACATATATGTTCTCTTGATCCTACAACCCCCTGCTGTTTCTGCCCCCATTCACTGTTCGTCTTAATCCCAAAGCTCATACAGTGCTCTGTACTTACTTCCTGCATTCTCTGCCATCCTTTTCTCTTAAACTCATGTTAGTCATGGTCTCAATCCTAACAACTCCACTAAAATACTTCTTGTCAGTGGTACAGCACTTTGCCAGCATACATAAGGCTCTGGTTTCTATCCCCAGTACCACACAAAAACAACAACACAAAACAAACCAACAAGCAAAACCCAGGCACTTGTTAAATCACTACTGACCTCCACATTATTAAGCCGACTGGTCAAATGTCAGAACTTTTCATTTGAGGCCTTGCAGCCACATTTGACATCCTTCCTCCTAAACACTTGTCTTCCTCTGGCTTCCAAGATGCCTGATCTCCTGATTTCCTGTCCACCGCTCTGGCTACATCTGCTGGGACCTTGCTCATTTGTCCTCATGCCTCCTCACCCATCACTTTAACCCATCTCTTGAGTTTGGAGCGCTACTGGCCTTAGTCCTTGCTCCTCGTTTTCTCCAGCTATACTCAAGACCTTGGAGACTTCATCTAGTTTTCTTAACTTTCAATTCTGTATGCACACCAGTGACTCTTGAATTTACGCCTATCTCTGAGTGTTTTTTTTTCTTAATCTACTGTAGAGCTTTATTTCCTGAGAGCTTTCTGATTTCACTCCTTTCTAGTTTTTCTTTCTGTCACTCACTTTTCACCATGTTGGCCTCAGACCAGAAGCACATTCATGCCTTGACCCCTCTGTTACCCATGCCCTTCCTCTATACCACTTTCCCCACATGTCTTCCTGGCTTATTCCCCACCATCTTCAGATCTTTGCTTAAATACCCACTTCTTAGTAAAACCTTTCCTGACTACTATCTAAAATTTGAGAGAAGGAATGCTCCCACCCACCAGAATTCCTATGCCACTTGCCTGCTTTATTTTTCTCCATAGCGTGTGATACCATAAAACATACGCTGCTTATTTTTGAGTTGTCTCTCTGCCCCATAAAATATACTCTGCCCAAGGGTAAACATTTTCAGCTCTGGGCTCAGTTCTCTCTAGAATCTAGAAAGTATCTGACATATAGAAAGTGTTCAATGAATATGAATGGTTGAATGAATGAATGTTCATTATCTTATACCATTTCATTCCCCAGAGAATATGGAAAACAGTAAGATATTAAAACATATGTTAATAGTGTAGCTCAGAGCAGAGGAGATAGCTCAGCAGTCTAAGTGCCTGCCTGGCAAGCACAAACACCCAGGTTCAATCCCCAGTACTGCATGCTGTGCTGACCCCGCCAGCCACCAAAACTGAGCGTGGTTGCACACACATGGAACTCCAACACTAGGGAGACTGAGGCAGGATGATCATTACAAGTCCAGGCTGTGTAGCAAGACCCTGTTCCAAATGAATAAATAAATTAATTAATTAATAAAAGACTTTTTAAGAAAAGAATTTGCGTATGAGATCAGGTCATATGTGAATGTCTTATGGTTATTAAATTATATTGGCCTAACACCTATACCCAAATTAATGACATTTACGGTAAATATTCATTCCAACAAAAGTAAACCAACTAAGATTGTGGTGTTCTTATAGGGATTGAGCTCTTCTCATGCTCTTTATTGCCTCATCATATAATACAGACTTATAAAATTTATTGACTATAATGGAAGGCAAAAAGAGTATTTATCTTAAGCTTACTCAATTAGAATTTTGGAAAAAACCAGTCAACACACCAATCAAATGTGTATTGAGCGAGTAGTATACACAAAGGAGTATGAGTCATGCGCATTCTTAAAATGCAAGAAACTGTTTTAGAAATTTCCTCAATTCAGATCACATTATTATCAGTGTCAAGATGAATTATTTATTCCAGAAAAATATTATTTTAACTCTGACCTCATTTATCATACCTTGAGGTTTTGTTATTGCTTACTGGCTTTTTGATAAGAGATACTTTAATTTTTTCAATCTTGTAATTTCATCTACTTGGAAAATTTCAGAAATTATAATGAAATCATAATTTTATTTTAAAATGAAACATATTTTGAGCTTGTCGTTATCTTCTTGTTCACTAGCATAGAGTTTATGGCCACAAACACAATAAACCTCCAAATCTGAAAGAAAAAGGCTTAGCCAGGCTGTGAAATAAATTTCAAATGATACTGACATAAACTCAAAACATAAGAGTTCTGTGCCATAGGGCTACTTGTTCTCAGTGGGCCTTTTCTGGGGCTTAGTTCGTCTACATGCCTAATCCTTGAAATTTCTGGGTTACAAAATGCTCTCATATCAAAGCCATGTTAAGAAGAAAAACAATTCCAGTATCCACACAGGTCTGTCCTAGGATCCCCACCCAGTCTGCCTTTTCCTAAGCTTTGTCTCCCACTAGTTACTTTATGTTTTATATCCATGTTTTTTAATGTAATTGGTAGAAGTATCAAGTGAAACGTGTATTCTAAACATATAACCACTTAGTGCTCACTTTTGAATCAGATTCCATTTTATCAATAACTCCAAGTAAAGAAGCACACATTAGAGGAATCACTAGGAAATGTTCCAAAGATCAGCGCCAGTACTCATTTGCTCTGAAACTTAGACATGACATGCATCTTTCAGGCTGCTTGCCCTAGTGTTCAATTTCATTGTGTCAGACTTCTAATTGTTCACACCAAAAACCTTGGGATATGGTTACTGTTGTTGACTACTTTCTCTTATATCCCATGTCCAATCTGTCAGAAAATCTTGTCTTCTCTATCTACAAAATACATATACAGAATTGAGAACTTCTGAGATTTAAAAGACACTAATAAGAGAATGAAAAACAAAACTACAAACAGAATAAATATATGAAAATTATATATCTTGAAAGGACTTGTACCTACAATAGTAAAGAACACTGAAAATTCAAAGAGAAACCACACAGTACAATTCAGAATACAATGAGATTTGAACAGACCCTTCAACAAAGAAGATACACAGGTAGCAGATAAGCAAAAAGGTCCCCAGAATTATGAGTGATTAGGAAAATACAAAATAACACCAGAATAGGTAAAATAAGAAACGCCATATCAAGTGTTCATGAGGATATAAAACAACTGGAACTGATATTCTGGCCAGTGGGAATGTAAAATGATACTTAGGAAAACAGTTCGACAGCTTCTTAAAAGACCCAGCCATTCAAAGACTAGTATGTATATGTCCATAAGAATCCTTACATGCAATACTCAAAAAAGATAACTGCTGAGGACCCATCAACAGATGCAGAGATGAATTATGATGCATCCATACAATGGAACACTACTCAATGGTAAACAAATGAGCTATTGATATACACAACAACATGGATAAACTCAGCATCATTATATTGAGTGAAGAAGCTGAATAAGACTGGGCACCTACTGTATGATTCTAATTAGATAAAGTTTAGAAAACAAACTAACCTATAGCAACAGAAAGTACATCAGTGGTTGCTTGGGAATAGGGATTATAAAGGAGTATGAGAAACCTTGGGAATAATCGATGTATCTGTTGTCTGGATTGCAGTGATGTTTTTGTGGCTATAGACATATGTCAAATTACATTTTAAACATATGCAGTTTATTATGTGCTAAAGTTATGTCAGTAGTGCTTTCTAGGGGGAAAATATATTCTGAATCTACGTCACCCTTTTTTGTTTTCCTCTAGTTTCATCACCATCCTTTCTCACGTAGATTACTGCAATAGCCTCTTAACTAATCTTCCTGCTTTTTTTAAAAAACTTTTATACCTTCCCAGTCTGTTCTCAGCATAACAACCAGAGTATTCCTTTAATTCCCCCAAATAAGCAACACAATCAAAACATAGGCAAACAAATGAAAAGGCAATTCACAGAGGAAGAAGTACATGTGGCCAATAAATACATTGCTGACCATTAAAGGAATATAAATGTTATACACACAGGATGAATTATATACATAGGACGAATTTGACAATGGTCCTAAGAATCTCCAACAGGTTTTGATGCTCAGAGTAACAATGTATAAGACTAAAATCATGCTTCTCATGTCTGTTATTCTGGTTTTTTAGGTGTGTGCTGCTTCTAATGTAATTTCAGTTATTGCTACACTTTCTCTCAAGTAAATGTCTATTTTAAAAGAAAACAAAAGAAGGTAATTAAAGAGAATATGAGACAAGGAAAAATGTCATAGAATTGACCTGCTACAATTTAGTATATGCTTAGATTTCTAAACTTCTGTTTTATAAAAGTGTAACAGTTTTTTTTTTTTTAACCACAGTCTATAAGGAATTATTAGAACATCAATGATTGATAGAAAATGCTGGTTCCATGTTAAGTTTAAAGCATTTAATATTCAGAAAGACAGCGATGTTAAGCTCAAGTACCTATGTTATAGAGTATAAGTATCACTAAGCTTCTCTTCTGGGGGGTTATCGACAAGTTTGCAAACTAAAAAAATAGAGAAAAAGAAGGGCTACAAGGATAGCCAATATTTTGGCCCTAGCCCTTCAAGGTCAGTGAGGACCTAGGACATAAGAGAACCTGTACTGTAACATCCTATAAGTCAATGGTGTCCCAAATTTTCTGTTCAGGGAGATTATGGGACCACAGAGGAAAGGGATCCATGACGTATAGTGGGCCTAAGGAAAGTCACCTAGAGAGAAAATATTCTCTCCGGCTTTCACAAAGAGCAAAGTGGTCAAGCAATGGCCGTGACTCATCCAGGTGGCTGACACTGACAAAAGATCTACAAAATGCTGTACATGGTTTCAAGGTTAACCCTGAGGGGATTTAACTGACCTTGTCAGATACAAAAGTTACATGTTTTGTTATATAGGTCTTGCTTTAACTTGGCCTTAACCACCCAGCAGAAACGTATAGCCATGAAGCATAAAAAAGTAAAGCCAGATTAGTATGGTGAGCTGTAAAAGGCTCAAGTCAAAAGCTTCCAACATTACCAGTTCTGCCAATAACGCACTACGGTTATTGAATATTGGACTATATATACAACTACTTTCTGTTAGTTCAATGAGAAGAAATACTTGTGCCGGTAGTGTTCAGAAAAGTTATCACATCTGCATCTTGTACTCGGCACAACTGCTATGAAGACAACAGTATGCATTGTATTAATAAAAAATGAATATAAATGAAAGCAGCATTGCTTACTCCATCTTACTCCAGAAAAAATAACCGTCACCAAGGAGTCAAAGAATAGCAAAAGCTAGAAAGGCTTCAAGAAAAAAGAAACCCTTCTACATAGTTGGTAGGAATGTAAACTGGACAACCCAATGGAAATCAGTATGGAGGTTCCTCAAAAAACCAAAACTAGTTTTGACCCAGCTACTAGGTATCCTCTCAAGAGAAGTGAAGCCATTGTATTATGGTAAACCTTGTTTATAGCAGCACAATTCATGATAGCTAGTGTAGGGACCCATTGGTCTCTCAGTGTAATCCATTGTACCTGGGGAGAAATGGTAGTAGGAATGAAGAAAAGATATGACAATGGATCATGTGGTGGCCCATCTGCCTGGTTGATGAGAGGACGGGAGCAATAGTAAAGGCCTTTATTTATACCTTTACAAAGTTGCAAAACACAAGGTTGCCTACCAACGAATATCTCACACTCTCCAGGTAGGCTGTTTTTCTCGACTGAGGTAGCATGTTTGCTTTAGGCAATGAGGCCTCATCCTGCCCTCCCACAGATGATCAATTTCAACTTTAGTGGGTCTCAACAAGCTAGATCTTGGAAAGCAGCCCATTTTTTTCATTAAGAGATGAATGGATAATGAAAATGTGGCATTTACATACCATAGAATAGTATTCTTCAATGAAGAAAGATAAACATGAGCCATCTATAGGAAAATGGATGTGCCTTGACACCATAATGTTAGGTGAAATAAATCAGACACACAAGCTTAACTATTACATTGTTTCTCTTATATGAGAAACCCAAAGCAAAAATAAAGAGCAAAATAAATGATAGATAATAGAAAGTAGGGAGTTGCAGAGATGGTTCTCCAAGGGGAAAGGGATCACAGGGTAGAAAGAAGAGAGGGAGAGAAGGGCTAAGAGATGAAAAACTAATTCGGATGTGTTGTGTGCGTGCACTAAATTCACATAAGGAATGTAAACTTTATGTACTGCAAATATGTCCACAAAGAAGGAACCGGGTCATGGGATGGGGTGCAGGGAATGTGTTGTGTACCTGTGCCACCTTCCCACAAGTAGGGAATATAAGCATTATGTACTACACATAGATATTAATAAACATTTTTAAAAAGAGATGGAGAGCACAAAAGGAGATGAGAAAAGAATTCAGATGTATTATCTATGTGCAGCAGCTCTGCACAGAGCAGGTAAAAATAAAAATTTAAAAAATAAATAAAACTCCCAGAAAAGGTTAAATCAGATCATGTCACACTAGCTCCAGAAACCCATAATGGCTCCCTCTCCCTATACTTCCCAGCCTATCCCAGCCTTGCCATCTCTTCAATCCAATCTGTTCTCCCAGCCTGCCACTTTACATGTACTGATCTCCTTACTGTTTCTCAAAATTACCAAACATACCCCTCACTTGCCCTTTGCATTTCTTGTTTGCTCTGCTTAGACCACTCCCTACTCTGTCTGGAAGGTTGCCTTTTCAGTTAGGCCTAGATTGACCCCTCCTATTTTAAATTGTAATACACCCCTTCTTAATCTGCTTTCCTTTTTTAATTTATTCAGTAACTTTTTCTATTCTATAATTTACTTTTTCATATTTTCTCATCTTTGCTGACGAGCGTAAGCTACACAATGGCTGGTGTCTTAGTTAGCGTTATTCATTTGTGTGCCTCAAGCACATAAACAATACCTGGTGTCTAGTGACCTCTCAAGACAAATTAGAGTACAACCAAAGGGAAGAGAAGAATGACAAGAATAATTGAGGCAACTGGGAATGTTATCTCAAAGTGTGTACATGGTTCCTCTCTTTATTCACTGAAAAAGGCCTTGTGTTTATTCTGCATTGACCAAGAAGGCAGAGCTGGCCTAAACAAGCCAAGTGTGAGTCAAGGATGAGAAACAATATTTTCAAATTACTCTTTATTATTTTCTAATGTATTTGGTTGTTACAGGGTCTCACTATGCACCTTGGACTCATAGTAATCATCCTGCTTTCAGCCTCCCCAGTGCTGAGATTATAGGCATGTACCACTGCACCTGGACACTGACCAGTTTAGCCCAACCTGGGGGCGGGGCTGGCACAGCATATGATGCCAGAGATGAAACCACAGTCTTTGCACTTGCCCAAGCTTGCCAGCCCCCTACAATTACTCTTGCTTAAAATTTTAATAGACTGCTACAAAGTAAAAATCTCTTCCCTAGCAAGATCAGACAAAATAATCACCCACCAGAACCTAAAAAGAATTCCAAGGAAAAAATGGTTGAAGTAGGTGGGCTCTTGAAGGTTTTTCTAGCTGGGAAATTCTATGACTTTTGTAGTCCAGTTATTCCTGACAATACAGACTGCTGAACCACTTGTGCAGTTAGCTTTTCAAATGCTTATTTTTGCTGTCAGAAAACACTTTAAAGACTTTCATAACAATTATGATTAATTATTTTAGCCACTATAACTGTACATCTAAAAAGTAGATGGCCTGTTATGTCAGTTCTTTACTATTGCTGAAAACATAGCATTATTTTGCTATCAAACTTAACTTTCATATATTCACTATTCATTAATGCTTACCAGTATCTTGGAATAAAGTCCCCAATATTCTACAATTCAGTTTAAAAATCTGGGCTTTATTGTTCCTTTTATGTTAAGCTTCTTCACTTCTGTAATATTTATATATGTTTACTACCTTTTTTCTTGTATAGGAACGGGATCGTTATGCCTACAAAATTCATCTTCCAGAGACAGTCGAACAACTGAGGAAATTCAATGCCAGGAGGAAACTGAAGGTAACTTAGATTATTAAATACCAAATAGATATATTTAATAGTAAAGTTTTTATTCTGTTTTGGTGCCCTATAAATGTACCATAGTATTGGCCATTATTTTTGTTAGAGATGAATTCCCATTTCCAAGTATTACTACCATGTCAATAAGATTTGGGATTTTAAAAACATTTAAGATAATATCTCAATGTGAGTCTAAGCAGATTTTTTAAAACTGAAAGATAAATTGTACATTACATTTACTTTGTCCTTAAAATTCATTATCCATGATTGTTGAATATGAATCTATTTTTTCAAGCTTGAAAGTTTTGACAGAAAATATTTAATTCAGTAATGAAAATAACACTGAATTAATGTCTATTTAGGATTGAACCACCATAATAAAGCAATAAATAAAATCTGCTCTTATGTTAGTGTACTAGAAAATATTTCCAGCTCATTTTCCTCCTCTTTATTCTTCCTGGGTATCTTTCTGTCTCTTACCACTATTCCTGTTCTCCACCCCATCAAAACTAAAAGCAAGTAAAATGGTAATTTTCACATAGGGAATCAATTTGATTTCAAAAAGTTCTGAAAAAGACCAAACATTGAATAGTGGAGTTTTTCTTTGCATTCTTTTTTTTTCTTTGTGGAACTGGGAATCAAACTCAGGACCTTGCACTTGCCAGGCACGCACTTGTGCCTCTGAGCTATCTCCCCAACCCTGCATCCTTGTCTTTTTATTCTCCCCGCCCCACTTTTTCTCTCTTAATTTTTATAACTTTTTTCTTTTTCCTGTTCTGCATGCATATATTTGGTAAACTGAACAACTAGTTTGAAAACAATACTGTGCAATACAGAAAGCACTGTTGAATCCATATTAATTTGTTTATTGAAATTCTGTATCATTTCTAATTTTTTCTTTTAAGTTACTATTCTGTATTGTCTTTAAAAAAATAAAAATTTAAGGGCCGGCCAGGCTCAGCAAATTAAAGCAGGACTAAAGCACCTGCTTCGGCAGAGCACAGCCACTGGGGTTCAATCCCCAGCATGCCCTGCCATCCCTGCCCCCCAGGACACACTGAAACAGCAATTGAGACTGGGCATGGTGGCACACCCTGTAATCCCAGCGCTTGGGAGGCTGAAAACAGGAGAATCACTACAAGTCCAATCTACATAGTGAGACCTTGAAATTCACAATCAATCAATCAATAAATAAATAAAACAGATAAATTTTATTTTTTTCAACTTTATGTTATGAATGGCTCAGCCTGCACTGGGGGTAGGGCTGGCATAGCACATGGTGCCAGGGATCAAACTATGGGCTCTGCGGGTGCCTAAGCTTCCCTAGGCAGGCACTTTAGACCTCTGAGCCATCTCACTGGCCCAAACAAATAAATTTTTTAAAATAGTAGTTTTTCCGGCTCTGGGAAAATAAGCTATGAGACACCATCACCATACCACCCTGCTCCAGGTAGGGTAGCAGAGGAAACTATATTTTGGTTTCTAAAAAATTAATTTCAAGCACTATATATGGTTCCAAAGTTAGTCCTGAGGGGATTTGACCTTGGAAGATACAAAAGGTGAATGTTTTGTTATACAGGTCTTGCTTTGACTTGCCCTTGATCACCCAGCAAAAAAAGCTTAATTACAAGGCATGAAACACAGAGCTAGATTGGTGAGATGAGCTGTAGGAGGCTTGGATCAAT
>PVJA010035955.1:0-21474 GCA_004027025.1 Myocastor coypus | reverse complement strand
ATTAAAGTGCCTATTGAGGCAGACACAGGAACATGAGCTTAATCCCATCAGTCCTGTGTTGGGTCCACCCCTTGGGTGCACTGAGATGTTGACTGAGACTGGGCATAGTAGCACGTGCCTGTAAGCCCAGTAATTTGGAGGATGAAAAACAGGAAAGATCACTACAATTTCTATCTGTGTAGTTACATCCTGTAGACCCTGTACTAAATTTTAAAAAAATAGAAACTATACAGAATTTCACTAAACAAAGTGCTAGGAATTCAATAGGTTCTGGCGTATCTTGGTCTTAACCATCCACCAGAAAAGTATAACCACGAGGTATAAAAAGTAAAACCATATTAATATGCTGAGGTCTAAAAGGCTCAAGTCAACAACATCTGACATTGCCTGTTCTGTGGATAACCAACTACTATTATAGACTATGGGAATATATTGGGTTATTTTGCTGAAGACACCTATAATATTTGAATGGCAATGGAACACCCATCTTTGACAAAAAACACACACAAAAAAGGGGGATATAAATGAAGGATCATTTTGTAGTGATTATATATATATATATATATATATATATATATATATATATATACTATATATCTGCATATACAAAATAGGATAGATATACGGCTACTTTCTCTTAGTTCAGTGAGAATATTTGTACTAGTAGTGTTTAGACAAGATGCCATGTCTTCATCTTGTCCTCTGAATAACTACTACTTGGTTTGTTAGGAAACTGAGTCTCAGAGGAAAAAAAAATATTCCCAGAGTCTGACAACTAGCAAAATCAGGAGAAACTAGCACCCAGACTTTCACTTTCTAGAACTCCTACTTATGACCATTAAGTCATAGACATTCTCTGTAAGCTATAGTGCAAGAGAAAAATATATTAAAAAATAGTACTAAGAGATTGTACCTAGGCATATGAAGGAAGAATATAAAAGCAAAGGTCATAACTTTTTTGAAGCATAAGATATAGTAATTAGTAAAACTCAGAAACAATATTAATGTATGTATTCTTTCCACTGCTTTGGTTTTTCAGATCATGTGCATGAAAAGTTGTAATGTGAAAGGAAACAGATTAAATTCTAATATCACTATTTCCTATGCCAGCTCTGCTGAACAATGTGAACAATACACACAAATTTTGTTATATTCCCACACTGCCATTATTTTCCTTTAAAAAGATGAAAGAAGTCTAGAGTTTGAGGAGGTTTTATGGACCCATTTACTTTATGTGTCTTTAATTTTGTTAAAATATGAAATCTCATGTAAATAATTGTTTTGCTTTTGTATGTCTACATGTAAATAATTGTTTTGGTTTTGTATGTCTACAAACAATCTTGTAAAAATTATACATCATTTTCACAGTAATTTCATGACAAAATAACTACAAAGTGAATTGTTCACTTAGGTTCTATCTGAAAAACAGTTACAAGCTTGAATTAAAGAGCACCAACTCAATATCACCAAGTTGGTTTCACTGTAAGTAGTGAAAATATTTAGACTAGAAACATGAAAAAAAAATTACCATGACCATCTCTGCCTGTGGCCACTAAAGACATATATTTGGTACCTGCCAGGAGCCAGAAATGGAGCAAGAGATTTTTGTTTTAATTGGCTGGTTTTTTCTATGGTAAAAGTTTGTTGAAGGAAAGAAAAACAAGTACTAGAAAATGCTATCTGTATACTCTGAAATTCTAGATCATTGTGCTCATTTATTTTAAAAGTAATATAAATTCCCATAAATTTTTTATCTAAATTCCTTTTGGTATTTCCATTGTCAACTCCCTTTCTTCTGAAAGATTAATTCACAGTAAACATAAGCTTTGAACCAGGGCCTCACCTGACCCATTTGTTAAATGAGCTATGAGGGATCTTTGAGATTAGTCGAACTCCCTAAGAGCTTAGGATAACTGCTAAGAAAATGCCGCAATATCTCCCAGCGGCAACATGTTTTAATCTATGGAATGTCAATGAGATTGCATTGCATTCTCTGCCTATGGTCATTTTTCTGGTTGACAGAAAACCATTTATATCCGCTTTTTGCTAAAAATGTAACCTAGAAGAAATTTTATTTATTCATTTATTATTATTTATTTTATTTTTGTATTTTAGGGAATGGCATACCGGGTGTTCAAGATCTCGCTACTAGATAGGATTCATAGTGATTCTCCTATTTATTAGCCTTCAAAAGTTAGGATTACAGGCTTATGCCACCATGTGCAGGCTCAATAGCATGCCCCAGGGGCAAGGCCGGCATGGCAGGCCCCAAGGATGAAAACCCCAACCCCTGCACCTGCTTACTTGCAGACACTTTAATCTGCTTAGGTATTTGGACAGCAAGAAATTTCTAAATAAGAAAGTATGAAGTTATTATCATTTATGACAGCCCTCTTACTCTCAGCACTGTAACACAGAACACCAACAACATGAGGAGAAAACTAAGTAGATCTTGGATTAATGTCTACCTTACTCCATAAGCCAATCCAAGAAGGAAGTCCCTGTATTCAACTCAGTAATCTTGGTTAGTTGATGAATTAGTGTCAAATATCTTCATTCTTATTTAAGACTGAGTGAACTTTAGTTTTCTTAAAATATTACCTGTTTTTATTGTCCTCGTAATACTTCACAATATGAAAAGTCCAGAGTGAGCTCCTGACACCTACTTTTAGATTTTAGGCAATACTTTATATGAAATGGATGTTGACATGGTGCACTGTAATCCCAGAACTTCAGAAACTGAGGGTGGAAAATCTCCAGAAGTTTAAGGGCACCTTGAACTACAAAGTGAGACCCTATCTAAAAAACAACAACAACAACAACAAAAACTTTTCAGAAAAAGGATCCAGTCACCTGTCAGTCATCTGTGAAGTGCAGAGGTATTGCAAAGGAACTTATAAATAGTTGTATACTATTTGAATATACCAGAAGGACTAACTTAGATATTCTTCACAGCTGGGTGTGCTGGCTCACGCCTGTAATCCCAGCACTCAGGAGGCTAAGGCAGGAGGATTGTTGCAAGTTTGAGACCAGCCTGGGCTACAAAAGTGAGCTCAAGGACAGCCTCAACTGCATAATGAGACCCTGTCTCCAAAAGACAAAAAAAAATATTCTTCACATACAAGATGTGACCAAAACAGTTTTCTTTTCTTTTCTTTTCTTTTTGTTGTTGTTGTTGGTACCAGGGATCAAACAAGGACCTTGTGCTTGCCAGACAGGCACTTAAGCTGCTGAGCCATCTCCCTGGCCACTAAAACAGATTAAACCATCATGGCAAATTTTACAATAGGCAGAAAAAGGCCTTAAGCAATTTGCTTTTCCCACAACATGTAGGTTAAGGAAGTGGACTATAAGCAAAGACATCATTTTCTAGGTCCCTCTTTGCAGCTAAATTTAAATATGAATTTTTATTTTTTTGCAAAAAACTTTGACATGAATTTAAATATTAAATGTATTTAAATTCACATGAATTTATTTTCAAATGTATGAGTTACCTAATTAGGCTCTTAGTAAAAAATTTAGAACACTAATTTATGAGGATAAATTCCATTTGTCAGAGCAAAAATGGATCACAGATAGCTCAAGAGCTGAGGAACAGATATTTTTTTCCTGAGGAAAAGCTTTGATGTTTGCTAAAATCTGTGAGTCCACCACTCTCTGACCCACCTTGCACTGCTCTGAAATCTGGTATCTCCACATCAAAGACCTCACCTTTCTGATGTCTGGGTTTTTGCAGTTTCTTCTTGAAGTAAGCATCAGTGAGGTGTTTGGGAATTTTCACTTCGCTGATTTTCACTTTTTGTAGAGGTGGCTATGACAAATTTCTGGTGTGTTCTTCCTAGATGAACATGATTAAGGCTAAGAATCCAAGTCACAAGTAGCAAGCCGCTGTCCACCTGCTTCAGGAAGATTACTCTCTTGGCTCTGTGATGCCCAGTGAGGATGGTCAAGATGGTGCTGGGGTGATGCTAGCTCAAATTTTCCTCACATGCTGACTGAAGGGTTTCTTGCTGTGGCTCAAGAGCTTTTGGGGCAAATCTTCAATAGGGGACAATCTAGGTAATTTTCAAAGCTTAGCCACCTGGGTACACCTATTCTTGCCCCCACTGACTGGTTTTGTGGCAATAGTAAGAACTTGCTCCTTTTTCTCCTCAACATTCAATTTAGCAACTGTGTACCTTACCATGTACAAAGCCTTTCTGGAATACATAGAAAATTGGGAGTGTCTACCAATTCTTCTAATGAGGACAGGATTTCAACTGCAGTGGGGTTGCCCCTTCTTGGTCTTATTTGACTCCACCTTTCCCACTTTTTATCAGTACCACTGTCAGAAGCTTTCTTGGCTTTGTGTTTCTTCTCTTTAGTGTGTAGCTTCTCAGTTTTTTAATCTGTCATCTTGCAAGATGGGACAATTCACATAAATTTAAAAACCAATGTGAATCTATAAATTCTATAAGTAAATAAGTACACCCATTGATATAATACATGTGAAGTGCATATGTTACTGTTTATCAATAGACACATAAATAATTATGCAAGGCCTTCAAACATAAACGTGTTTTTACCCAAAATATAAATATAATTTGATATTTCTTCCCCCATAAACATTTTTAGGGTGTGTTGAAAAACTTTCAGTAGGTATTCCAGCTTGGCCTTCAACTAAATCTGCATCTCAAGTGTGACACCAGCTTTCTGACTGATAATATGTGCCTTATCCTCTCAGAAATTCATGTTGATCATCTGCAGAAAGAAAACAATCATAGAATTAACTGGAAAGATAGAAGCAATGTATCTTGCACATAGTCAAGCAACTATTGATATATAGTATGGAAATAATTGTTTACCGATAAAAGAACAAGAGGTTTGCTACTGGGCAGAATGGAGCGTCTGATTGGAAAGTATAGAGCATGGTCATACAGAAATGAAAGGATGCCACACTCTATATAAAAGCAGCAACCATGTTACTGGTCACTCTGCATGTCTTTCCAGCCTACAGGAGCTAGATTATTCCTCACTTACACATTAATTAATTACCACAAGCCATGCACAGACAATAGAATCACATGATTTCATGGAAGATCTGGCCTGCTTCCACACTTTTATACTGCTGTTTCAAAATATATCTGAGCCACAGATGTTCTCCAGATAAGAGGATATCTGGCTTATTACGTTGATGCACAGCTGTAGTACCAGCACACAGCAGGCTAAAACACAAGACTTGCTGAATTTAAGTCAATCTGGACTACATCATGAGTTCAATGCAAGCCTAAACTACATAGTGAGACCTCGTTTAAAACACACACACACACACACACACACACACACACACGCACACACACACACGCACACACACAGAGAGAGAAAAGGGTGCATCATGACTATCCTTGCAGGGCAGAGGCCACTGATAAAACCATTCTTCTCTCAAGTTGCGGAGGGGGCAAGTTTGGTAGGTGTGTCTCCCAGAAGTAACAGAAAATGTCCTTGCTGGCCAATATAATTCAATTCGTTAGTTGCCCAGATAACAGTTCCTGTTTCAGTTTCGGTTGCCTCTGTCTTTTAGAAATGGCTAGTCATTAAGATACACACTGCATAAACAAATCATTAATTGGCAAGCCACTCTGCCTCTGTACTTCCTACTTGTTTATCTTGTATAGAACATAGACTGTCAGAGATCAGGGCATGATATTTAGGGAATTATTTCAATTAGTGCCCCTCAAAGTAAAATAAATCTACCTCCATGTCTTGGGTGTCATTTTGGTGCTTCTGATTGATGTAGCAAAGATGACAAGAGAAAAGCCACTCCACGGAGGTGACACATGATTGTCCACGCTGCCATATATAACTACAAGACTCTACCCTCCTCGACGACAGACATGCATGTTCAAACACACAAGCACACATGTACACAACTGTCCATTAATAAGCAAACCCACCATGTACACATGCATCAGAAGCCTAACTTATCCTACTATGAAAATTATGAATCTTAAAGGCTTTACAACAATAATCTGTGACTCTCAGAGTAATACACAAATTTTAGATGGTATCTGCTACACAGTGAGCTCTGTTTTAAATTACAGTCAGGTCAGCCTGCAATTCCACTTAGTGGAATTGCACGTACACAGATATGGACTCACACCACATAACTGAACTCAACAATCAAAAATGGAGAAAAGTAAGACACTTCAGTAAATACAGAAAGAGTTAATCAATTAGAAATTGAAACTAATCTCACCACAGGAAATGCTTGTTTTTTGCTGAAGATTTTTAAACAGTAGATCTTTTTTTAATACAGTTTTTATACAGTTTTTGCAAGCTGTACAGCTGGCAAGCACATGTTATTATAGATGATATTCAGCCTAAGAAATACACTAAAGTTTCACAGTATTTGTTAAGCATGATCATACACAATTTGAACATTGGTAATTCATGCGTTTTACTTATGTTGTGCCATCCATTTTGTTTGGCTGCTGATATTAAGTAGATATTCCAAAATACTCAAGTCATTTGCTCATATTAGACAAATTTACAGTATGTGTCAATGTAATTCTCATGAAGTAATTATGCAATATTTTCAAGTTTTACATACAAAAATAATCTCTTATACAATAAATACTACTGAGCTCCTGCTCTATTATTTATTTGTTAATTATAACTACCCTCTACTAAATGATGTGTCTAATATTCTGAAATAATATCCGCACTAGACTTCAATTAACCAGCTTACAAATAAAAGTGGAGTCAGCCATGTTCAAGTTTCACATCCCCAAAATGAAAGGAAGTTGTTTTCTGACCTAGAAAAATGAAAGACAGCTACATTTCCCAAATAATCCTATTGGCATTATAACAAAGTTCAGGTTACTTTAAACTATGTATATTTTGATCATTTATTCCTTGAAATAGTAATCTAAAGTCGTGTTTTCAATGCATCAGGTATTTTGCTTGTGCTATCTCTCCATACACAACTTAAAAAGGAAAGTATAAAGTGACTAATCCGTGTTTTGTTCTTTCTGTTTGCTTTTTGCAGCAGCACTCTATTAATAAAACCAATCTGTTCTGCACCTCACATTAGACACTTACTCAATTATATACAACAATGTATCACTCAATTCTTGAATTGAAAATAAACCAATTAAGATATTTAAATCACCATTGTGTACTTTTGCACCACACGTGTTAGGCATTGTTTTAACACCAGAGATATAGCAGTGAACAAGGAATACATCGTCCCTGAAATAAATGGAGTAGGAAAAGTGCTGAAGAAAATGAATGTCAAATTATACATGATTATCTTATGTAACAGTACCAGTAGGTCCACAGGTTGACATGCCAGTGTTCTTCCCTGTAATCATAATGATAAGGCAACAGGTCTCATCTCTTTTTTTTCTCTATGTTTTCTGAGATAATCTCAGCGTCCTCTGTATAACAGCTAACAAAATGAAGAAGACAGAATATAGGTAATCATTTACATGAAGAGAAGACATGACGAAAGAGCAAACACAGCTGAGTTCAAGATGAACTTTCACACTTTCCACTTTTTAAACTATCCAGTACGCCACCACATGGTTGTTCTTGTGATGCAGTGATCAAGGAAACGTACTTTACTTTAGAATTAAATTTCAATAGTCTTGAAAAATTAATTCTTGAACTGTGAGAACTGGGCAGCTAGTTTTTTCACTGCCCATATCTTTTTCTTTAATGTAGTGTAGATGACTGAAAAAAGCACATAATGCATAAGTATATGAGGTATGAATATATAGTTTCCTCAAAAACTGTGATAAATAATTTTTAAAGATTTTTAAGTGTGTTACAGTTAAATAGACATTGTCATTAATCTCTCTCAAGTTACTTCCCCTAGGTTTAAATACAATTATCCCATTGTTACCACTTTCTGAAAGAGATCTGGAAGTTCTCTTTCATGAGTATTTTAAATTACACTGTCATGTGTGCCTGAATCCATGAAAAAGTCCTGAATTATCGACAAAACATTTACTTTTCATGGTCTTTTTCATGTTGGAGAAGAGCCAGAAGTTGCAAAGTGTCAGATCCTATAGACAAGAACACACCTAATGATTTTATGAGCCCAAATTTCCATTAGATGAAACTAAGCAGAAGCATTCGCTGATTTTTTTAATCACATTTCCCAAGGACACTCAAGGAAAAGTACTTACCAAATTGCTTCAGAAAATGGCAAGAAGAATGTGCTAAGTGTGCTCAAAGTGATGGGACTCCTCAAGAGAGATTAATGATAGTATAGCTTTTACTGTAAAAGTTTTTGTAATATAGACATTCATTCTGTATTTAGCATACCTCATATTAAAGGTACATTAAAATTGTGACAATTATAATAAAACCAAATTGGAATATCTGAATGTAAAATATAGATAGTCAAGCTGAAGAAGCCATAATTGCTTTTTTGTTGTTATTGTTTGGTTGCTTGTTTTGTTTCGTTTTGTTTTTTTTTTTTTTAATCAGGAATTTAAATCAGGACCTTGTGCTTGCCAGGCAGGGGCTGTGCCACTGAGCAATACTGATTGTCCAAAAGTACCATTATTATTTTTTCTGTATTTATTAGGAAAGGTCTATAGGGTGTTCAGGGTCTCACTACTAGATCACTAGGTCGGACTAATAGTGATCGGCCTGTTTGCTGCCTCCCAAGAGCTGGGATTACAGGCACATACAACCACACCCAGTCTCAGTTTCTGTCTCAGTGCACCCTGGGGGTTAGGGCCAGCATGGCAGGCTGAGGAATGGAATCCCTGGACCCTGTGCCTACTTGCAGGCACTTCAATCCACTGAACTATTTGGCCAGCGCACAAATACCTTTTGAAAAGCAAAATAAGTGGTGTTATGAATGATGAATACAAGTTAACAGAGGAACTAGAGGAATAAAGTGCATTTTGAGCCAAGAACAAAGTGTGACCAAATTCGCAGGGGAACAAATTTGCTTAAAATGTACAAGGATTAGAGAAAGACTACTTCAGCTGGAAGACAACAAAGGAAAGTAGAGTAAGATAAAACTGAAGAATTTTATGAGCCCAAATAGTTAAAACTTTGTGAATCACCTTAATACTTGAAATCCCTTAACATGAGTGGCAAGGAAAGTCATATGATAATATCTTCATTTTTACATGAGTGACCATTGAAGTGAGGCAAAAGCTGAAGCAGAAAAATGGTTTAAAAGGTTTTGAAGTGGTCTAGCTGAGAGATAGTAGAATATACAAGTCAAATGGTGGCACAGCTAGGAGAAAACAAATTTGGGAGATATCAAGGAACACAAATTGAAACTTAACAATGGATTGGATATGAAAAAGAAAGGAAGGGAAGAGAAAGAAATGGAAGGGCAGGGCAGAAAAGGAAAGGAAAGGAAAGGAAAGGAAAGGAAAGGAAAGGAAAGGAAAGGAAAGGAAAGGAAAGGAAAACATGTTAGCAATGATTTAGGCTTTTCAGAGTACATAGTCGCACAAGTAGCAGAGACTATTGTATGTAGAAGTAAATTATGATTTTATTTTATAACATTGAGAATGTGGCATGACTTTAGTACAAGATATATCTGTAGGCAGTTACCTCTAAAAGCCTGAAGCCATTGAAACTATTTATGACGGAGAAACTATGTTGAGTCATCTGAATAAGGTAGAAGTTTGTACTGGACAAGTATGAAGTCTCCTATAGAAAGAAATTGAGAAAAGAAGATTATAAATTAAGGGGAAAAGAGCGATAAAAACCATCTAAGTGCTGTGCGTGGTGGCGCATGCCTGTAATCCCAGCACTCGGGAGGCTGAGGCAGGAGGATCGGTGTGAGTTCGAGACCAGCTTCGGCTCCAAAAGTCAGCTCAAGGCCAGCCTGAACTGCACAGTGAGACCCTGTCTCAAAAAGGCAAAAAAAAAATCTAAGTATAAAATAAAACTGCAAACAAAAACTTGGAAAACAGAAGCCAAACATGTAGCTCGGAAACTGTAAGCATTTTGCAGTGGAAACTTAAGGCAAGAGGTCATTTAAAAAAATCAGTGATGGGCCTGGCGGGATGGCTCAGTGGTCTAAAGCGCCTGCTTGGGAAAGCTTGGACGGCTTCAGGGACCTCGGTTCAATCCCCGGCACCACATGCTGCGCCAGCCCTGCCCTCGGGGCGGGCTGAGCCGGCCATAAAAATGAGTGAATAAACAAACAAAGGTTCTGAAACAAAAAATAAATAAATAAATAAGTAATTTAAAAAAAAAATAAAATTAAATTTAAAAAAACTAAAAAAAAAAATAAAAAAATCAGTGATGTGCAACAAAGAATGCTGACAATTAGGGCTCAATAATCCAGGAAAACTTTGGATTTCTAATCTTGTAAGGTCATTTGTAAATGATGGAGTATGTTCCTTTCTTGCATATTTTTGGGTTAATAACTGATTTTTTATTCAGAAAAGTCATTATTTTTTCTTAGGAGTAGAATTATGAGGTACAAAATGAAGATGGGAACCAAGAGATAGTCAAAAAGTCCAAGCTTCTCTATATGTACTAAAGCATGTCCCCCTACCCACCTTTTTCCCTGGAGATTGAACATGGGGAGCATTGAGCTACATCTCAAAATCCCCAGTCCTCTTTAACTTTAGGAAGAAACTCTTTCTATGTTTCCCAAGATTGGCTTCAAACTTGCAATCTGTCTGCATCAGCCTCCCAGAAGGCTGAAATTTAGCTATGAGCCATCATGTTAAATTTAGCATAATTTCTTTTTATCTACACTTGCTCTAACGGAGGGAATCTTAGGAAGTTATGTGCTTAATGTATATTTGGGGTAAGATTTACACCTTTATCACTGTAATTATGATCATTTCTCCTCAAACAGAAGCCAACTAATCACTTGGTTGTGTGTTAGAATAAGTAAAAGTTGTTATGCATATTATAATAATCACTAATTGATGTTAACATAAGTTCTACAACTGGATAATGCTCTCCTCTTCTTTATACAAGGCCTAAAGTAATGATATGAGCTTAAAATCATTCTACTTGTGGTCAGTATGATTTATATGTGGATAAATATCAAAAGAACAACAGAAAATAAAAAAGGAATTGCTGTCAAATGACTAAAGGTTTTGTTTTCATCAGTAAATAAATTCAGAACAACCATAATAATGATAAATTCAGGTACAGCCAACAACCTGCAGTTCTTCTGAGTTCTACCGTACATAACCTTTAGTTTCTCTGATCATATAAATCAAGGGCAGCAGATAGGGGTCAAAATTATATTTCAGGCAGTATTAGGCTCAAATTCTTCATCTGATTTTCATCCTACCATCAACTATTATTTCTTGATCATCTACTATGTACTAAAACTATTTTCAGTGGCTTCAATAAAACAATAAAATGAACATAACTCCTGGTCCCAATGAAGGTTATCTGTTTCTTTATTATTGGTTTTATCAAGGAAATTTCAACAATCACATATCCTGATTTTGTTTACATGAGAAGTGGATAATGGAAAATAAAATAATTCTTCAAGAAACTATAACCATAGAAATAATTTTGTGACCAGATTTTCTTCATCTTTGTGACCTTTCCTCAATCTTCTGTGTTTTAGTCTAATAACTGATCTTGTAATTTCTTACCACAATGACAAGATAAATTATCTGCTTCCCAAAAGTTTTTGTTTTTAGTTTTGTTTTCAGAAAGGAAAAGTGGAGAATTTTTCTCACCTTTTTTGGAGATTCTTCAAGGTATAATTCCCAAACTTCTGTTGAGCATTTTCTAACACTATGGTAGCATATTCTCTAATATACAATAGTTCTGATAACATCAGTTGCCATCCCAGCACTATCAAAGTGAACCCTTGGTCTCACTGTTAAAAGAAATACTGGGCAGCAATGCAAAACTAAATATTTCCCCTTTGAAAATCTTCACAGTGTTCTTATCTCCAAATAGCTATAAAACTAAAAAGGCATAGGAAAGAAACAGCTTTTCTCTCTTTGCCCACAAACAGTACATTTGTCAGGTTTCAAAAAATAGCATTGAACTCAATAAGAAAGAATTTATAAATGCAATGTTACTTATGGTAGCATCATGAAAAATGAAATAATTAAGAATGAATATAACCAAGAAAATGAAAGACCTTGCACTTATGAAAGTACAGATCTCTGAAAAGAGAAATTGAATAGGACAGTAAAGAAATGATTCTGTGTGCCATGATAAGGAGAACCAATATTGACAAAATGTCCATTCTCCCAAAGGTACTATGCAGATTCAGTGTATTCCCAATCAAAATACCGAAAGAGTACTTCACAGATTTAGAGAAAACATCCTTAAAATTCATATGGGATCAGATGATGCCAATAGTGTCAACAGAAATTTTGTAAAATAATGTCAAATCAGCAGATATCAAAGTATCAAGCTTTCCACTATAATACTAAGCAATAGTGATGCAAATGACATGGCACTAGAAATATATATATATATATATATATATATATATATATATATATATGGATGAATGGAACAGAATAGAGGATGCAGAAACATCCTCAGACACATACATTCATTTCATCTTTAATAAAGGAGCCAAAACATATTGAAAGAGGCCTGTCCGCCATCTTGATCCAGCAGCAAGGCAGCTGGACCCACTCCACTTCAGACCTGCCCACCTACCATTTTGATGCAGCAGTGCAGTGGCCTGCCCCACTCCACCTCAGACTCCACCTGCCACCCCAAGTGGGCCACACATTGGCCTCAGCCTGTGTCCATCCCCTGATTCATCAGCAGCCCAAGCTCCAATTCCACCCCACCTTCCTGACAGCCAGGTAAGAACTCTCTCAGCCCACATTCATCCTCCAACTCAACAATTGCTGGAATCCTGACTCCATCCACTGTCTGCACAGGACCACCAACCTGAAAAATGGGGCCTCATGGCAGCCAGCAACCTGAGCTCCAACTCTAGCCAGGTACATCTGGAGTGGAATAAGTTTCGTGGATCCAGCACCAAATTTCCATAGGCGTTAACTGCATTAGTGGATCTAAGTACAGAGATCACTGCTATAAAAAATGATAAAGACAAGGAAGAGCATTCCATCTCAGTTCCTGAGTCCACACAAACACAGGAGACATTACTATGGAAGAAAACAAGAATCATGAAGAGGAAATCTCTGAATTGGTAGCATGTGAGGTAGATAGACAAGTGCAGAAATGTATAGAGCAACTCAGACCAGAGGTAACAACTGAAGTAAAAAAAAAAAAAAAAAAAAAAAAAAAAAAAAAAAAAAAAAAAAAAAAAAAAAAAAAAAAAAAAAAAAAAAAAAAAAAAAAAAAAAAAAAAAAAAAAAAAAAGCATGAATTCATAGACTCTTAAGTAGAAAACAACTACAGAAACGTATAGAGGAAACCAGACCAGAAATAACCTCTGAAGTGAGTGAAAAAAAGACCTCTCTGAATTCACAGCATCTAAAGTATGAGAGAAACTACAGAAGGGAAGAGAGGAAAACAGAGCAGAAATAATCCCTGAACTAGAGAGAGAAATGATAACTATAAGAAGAAACTTCAATAGTACAAAGAAGACATCAATAAAAAATTAAAGGTGAATAGAAGAATGTTGGATTCCCTGATTGAGCAATATAGGAAAGAAATATATCACATAAAAAAGTTTCAAAGAGATATACAAGAAAATAAAATCACAATCACAACTTGGCAAAACTGTATGAATGAAAGTGAAGATAAAGACTCACATGTTAAAGACACAGTCACAGCTAGAAAAAGGTTAGAAAGGATCTCTTAAAAACAACTAGGATGCAGGAAAGAAATAACTCAACATCTGTAAGATGAGGCAAAAATAAATGATGTGAGATTACTAGGAATCAACGAGAAAGAAGAAGTCAACATAAATGATATAAAAAGAACATGAAGTCCAACCAAAACATTCATTTTGAATTTCAGATTTCTTTTAGTTCTAAACATTTCATTTGGTTATTTTTTGTATTTATTTTTGCTGAATTTCTTTTTAGGCATACAAACATACTGACTGGTTTCCATAAATGTAATTTTTAACAGTTAAAAAAAAAAAAAGAACATGGACAGAAGTAAAAACAGAAAACTTCCCAAATCTGAGAAAACAATCGGACATTCAGGTACCTGAAGCATACAGAATGTCAAATAACATCCACCCAACTAAAGTCGCACCCAGACATAAATGTTCAAGATCCCAGAAACAGCAGAAGAATAATATACTAAAAGCTGCTACAGAAAAGAAACAGATCATATTTAAAGGGAAACCTATCAGAATAATGACAGATTTTTCTTTACAAACCATGAAGTCCAGAAGAGAATGCAGCAGAGTGCTTCAAGTCATCCATGAAAACAAATTCCAGCTCAGGCTGCTATAACTGGCAAAATTCTCTCTTTCAAGGCTGAGGAAGAAGTGAAATACTTCCAGGACAAACAACAACTAAAGAATTGTATAATGTCAAAGCCAATCCTACACAGCATACTAAATAATATTTTAGAGAGGGACCAAAGCAACTCAAACTCAAGAAATGAGAACAGAAAGAACCCACCAAACAGTACAAACAATTAAACACAGGACAAAAAGAGCTAAACAGTAGTAAGTAAAACTCATGTCAATCATAAGTCAATTCAGTTTGTAATCTGGCAATTATAACCATTAATGTAAATGGACTCAATTCTCCAATGAAAAGAAATAGACTTGCAGAGTGGATAAGGAAGCAAAATGCAACAATATACTGTATACAAGAAATGCAATAACAAGAAAAAAAGAAATGCACATAACTCATAAAGAAACTCATAGGCTAAAAGTTAAAGGATGGAAAACAATACTACATGCTCCAGCACCTCAAAAAAAAGTGTAGAGGTAGCAATCCTGTTTGCAGACAGTCTAAACTTCAAACTAAGATTGATCAAACAAAGTAAAGAAGGCCACTACATACTGTTTAGGGGAAAAATTCAAGAAAAAGAGGTAATACTCATAAATATGTATGCACCCAACACAAAAGAAGCAAGTTATATAAGGCAAACATAAATATACATGAAAAATCTAATAACCAGTACTACAATTTTAACAGGAGAACTAAATACCCCCTTATCCAAAAAAAGATGAGTCAAGGAGACAAAAATTAGCAAAGAAGGAGAATTGAATGAGAACTTTGAACAACTGGAATGAGTAGACATACACTGAGTGTTCCACCCAACCACTCATGAATACACATTGTTTTCAGCTGCACATGGGACATTTTCTAAAATAGACCGCATATTAGTATATAGGTCATAAGTAAGTGTATAGAAGAAAACAGAAACTATCCCATTCATCTTATCTGACCACAGTGCAATGAAACTGGAAATAAATGACAAAAGAAACCACAACAACTCCAGAAATACATGGAAATTAAACAAACCTCTGTGTAACAGCCAGTAGGTTACAGATGAAATTAAACAAGAAATTAAATAATATCTAGAATTTAATGAAACTTCAAAAACAACCTACCAGAATTTATGGGATGCAATGAAAGCAGTTCTTAGAGGGAAATTTATAGCTTTGACCTCACACTTTAAAAAAACAGAACGGAAAAAAGTAAATACTCTCATGCAGCATCTAAACTGACTAGAAGTGGAAGAGTAAATGAAATCCAAAGCCCAAAGACAGGAGGAAATTATCAAGATTAGAGCAGAAATTAATTCAATTGAGACAAAGAAAACAATACAGAGAATTAATGAATCCAAAAGCTGGTTCTTTGAAAGATTAAATAAAACTGATAAGCACCTAGTTAACCTCATCAAAAAAAGGAAAGGATTCAAATTCAAGCAATGAGGAATGAAAAGGCTGAAATTAGTATAGACCCAGAAGAGATTCAGAGGATCATAAATAGCTACTTTGAGAATCTTTGCTCTCCCAGAATTGAAGACACAGATGAAATGGACAGATTCCTAGAAAAGTACAAATTACAAATGTGAATCAAGAAGATGTAAGTACTCTCAACAACCCAGTAACAGCCAATGAAATACGAAATGTAATAAAAAGCTTACTGATGAAGAAAAGTCCGGGACCTGATGGATTCACCACTGAAATTTACCAACGGAGTGAAAAGATAGCCACAAATTTCAAAAGATTTTAACTAATAAGTATTCAGACAAAGGTCTTCTATCTAGAATTTATAGAGAACTGAAAAGCATTAGGGTTCCAAAATTCAAAGACCCAATGCAGAAATCGGCATCTGACATGAACACACACTTCTCAGAGAAAGCAATTCAGCAAGCCTATTAAGTACATCAAGAAATGCTCCACATCAAGGGCCAGCCATGAAATGCAGATGAAAATAACAGTTAGATACCATCTTACTCCAGAACCAATGGCTATCATAAATAAATAATCAACAACAAATGTTGGAGAGGCTATGGGGAAAAAAGGAACCCTGCTAGACTGCTGGTGAGAACGCAGACTGGTATGACACCACTGTCCATAAAAAGCTATAACTGGAAATCCCATTCAATCCAGCTATCCCCCTACTGGGAATTTTACCAGAAAAACTGAAAATATCATACCATGTAGATATCTGTGCTCCTATGTTTATAGCACCCCAATTTGTAATAGCGAAAACTTGGAAACAACCAAAATGCCCATCATTTGAGGAATGGTTGAAAAAGATGTGATTTTTTATACAATGGAATATTACTCCGCTACAAGGAATGATAAACTGGAAAACTTCATATATAAATGGATATATATTGAGCATATACTCTTGAAATAAACCAGACCTACATGTGTAAATATTGTATAGTCTCCCTAGCATAAGAACTTTAAAGGAGAAATAAAAATTGAAGGGGATAACACAGGTGAATGGAAATCAAAGAGTTATAGGTTAAACAACTAACTGACTCAAAGGAGAAAGGAGAGGAAACATGGCAGCAGAAAAACTATGCACTTATGTACACAGGATGAATCAGGTATTGGTCCTAAGAACCTTCAAAATATTTTTCCCATTGATGATAGCAATGTGCAACACTAAAATTATGTTTGGAATGCCATCATTCTGGTGTTTTAGATGTGTCCTGCTTCTAATGTAAACTCAGTTACTACTATACTTTCTCTCTAGTAAGTGGTTGGTTAACAAAAAGGGGGTATTAATTGAGAGTAAGAGACTAGGCCGTAGGCTCGACAGGCTACAATTTTGTACATCCTTGGATTTCTAAATGTCTGCATAAAAATGTGCAACTGCTGTTATCACATTCCATAGAGATTTAGTGAAGCATCAATGATTGATGCAAAATACCAATTTCAAACTAAGTCTAACATGTTTGATATTCAGAAAGGCAGTGACGTTAAGCTCAATTACCTATGTTATAGAGTAAGAGTATCACGAAGCTTCGCTACTGGAGGGTTGAGAATGTAAGTTAACAGACCAAAATTTGGAGGAAAAGACAGGCTATGAGGATAGCCAAAATTTTGGCCCTAGCCCTTCAAGGTCAGTGAGGACTTAGGACATAAGAGAACCTGTGCTGTAACATCTTATAACTCAGTGGTGTCCCAAATTTTCTAGTCAAGGAGATTATGAGGCCACAGAGGAAAGGGATAAGTGAACTATAGTGTGTCTAAGGAGAATCACCGAGAGAAAAAACATTTTCTCAGGCTTTCACAGAAAGGAAACTGTTCATGAAATGGCCATGACTCGTCCCAAAGGCTGACACTGACAACAGCTCTACAAAGCACTCTACATGGTTCCAAAGTTAATCCTGAGGGAATTTGACCTTGGAAGATACAAAAGATGAATGTTTTGTTGTACAACTCTTGCTTTCACTTACCCTTGATTATCCAGTGGAAAAGCTTAGTTACAAGGCATAAAATGCAGAGCTAGATTAGAATGATGAGCTGTAGGAGGCTTAAATCACCAGCCTCTAATATTGCCGGTTTCTCCGGTAACCCAATGAAATTATGGAACATTGGACTATGTATGCAACTACTTCCTCTCAGTTCAAAGAGAAGAAAAGTTTTCTTTTTCTATTTCCTTACCAATATCGATTACAAAATTTATCATATCCACATCCTGTGCTCTGTATAACTACTATGAGGACAATATGCAATGCATCAATTATTGCAAATGTACTACTAACGTGGTTTGAAACTATCATGTTATTGTTTCTTATTAAAAGTAATAAAAACAAAATAAAAAATATTGAAAGAAAGATTTCCTATTGAACAAATTGTGCTAGGAATACTGGATATCATTTTGCAGAACGTTAAGTGAGACACATGTCTCTCCCATGTACTAAGATAAATAGGCCTTGTTTTAACTTGCCCTTAGCCACCCAGTAGAAAAGCTTAGCCATGAGGCATACAATGTAAAGCTAGATGAGTATGCTGAGCTGTCTAAGGTTAAATAAGCAGCTTCCAACATTGCCAGGTCTGCCAATAACCCACAGTGATTATGGAACTTTGGATTATGTTTAGAACTACTTTTTCCTAGTTCCTTGAGAAGAAAATTTTTGTACCAATAACGATTAGAAAAATTATCACATTTACACCCTCTGGTCTGTATAGCTACTAGGAGGACAACAATATGTACTGTATGAAATATTGGGAATGTAGTACTAATGTGTTTTGAAACTGTTACATTTTTATGTCTTATTAAAATTAATTTAAAAGCTCAAAATGAATCAATGCTTTAAACATCAAAAGAGAAACACTAAACCTACTGTAAGATAAAATAGGTAAAGCACTTGGATTCATAGATGTAGGAAAGGATTTAAATTTTAAAAAACACCAATTTAAAAAAAAATAGCAAGAATCAGTAAACAGGATTACATCAAATTAAAATGCTTCTGAACTGTAAGTGAATCACTTAAGAAAGTGAATGGACAATGTATAGTACAGGAAATATTTGTATGGTATTCCTCAGAGAGAGAATTTCTTAGTGACTTTGCTATGGCTGAGACAAAATGCCTGACATCCAGAGTTAAATGAGATAAAGTATATTTTGACTCAGTTTTAGTGGTTTTAGTCCTTATTTGTCTGGTTTCAAGGCAAAGAGGGAGCAAAGCTAAGACAGAAGCCATCGGAGCTACCACCAAAAGTGCTTTAGGTGTGGAGCCATGTAAGGCCTTTGGAGCTCACAACTCAGCACAGGCTGATTCACATGTTCCACTTGGAATTATGGGATGTAAAGTTCTCCCTGTGGAAAGAGGGAATAGAAAGAGCAAGCACCAAACAACAAAGAACAAACAGTAACAGTTGCAGTCCTTTTTCTGTTTCTTATATTTTATAAAGTATATGTGCCCTTAGAGCTATATCTCTCACACCTTTAATCCTAGCATCACACTATACATAAATACCAGTATCATATCCTTGATCTTAGTCACATACACACATTACATTCAATCATATTTAAAAGAAAAAGTCTACCTATCCTAATGAGTCTTTGATGGGGGACATCTGTATATAGGCCATAACATACCACCCATGTCCTCTCCCCAAGACTCATGAACATACCTTTATGCAAAAAAAGGTATTTAATCCATCTCTAAGCTCTAACATTGTTGAAATGTCCCCAGCCAAGGCAAACTCTTATCTCTGAAACTTTGTACAAATGAAAGTGAAAACATTTTAACCAACATACAATGGCACAAGATAGACATTTCCACTCAAAATAGTAACAAAAGTAGGATAAGAAGAAATAAGATTAAAGTAAGATCAAAATCCAGATGGGCAAACATTAAATCCTGCTGTTCACTGTACATCATCGTTACCAGTCTGTGGCATATTGTGAATGCTAAGGCGTTTACATCTGCCCATATGGAAATATTGATGTCTGTAGCTCCCACAGCTTCCTTCTTAGGCTGCATCTGCTCATGTTTTTGTTTTCCTCAGGTAACCAATGTTCCTGACTTTTGCAAACTTCTGGGGTCTCCACTGCAACTTCAGTTTCACACTCACAATTTCACATACTGCCCTCTCAGTGGCACACTGCGTGGCCTCCTAAATCTTCTGTAATCTGAGTGGAAGCCTTTCTGACCCCATAAATCTTCCCGTATACATCCACCTAAAATTGACACCATGTAGATTATATCAAGGTCTGCTTACAATTTTGAAGCTAAAAAGTAGAGTACTTCTTTATATATTCTAGATACAAGACCTTTATCTAAGTGATTATTGGCTAGGATTTTTTTTTCAATTTTGTGGGTTCTCTTAACTCTGTTAGTGATTTCTTCTGATGTGTGAAACTTCTCCATATAAGAAGGTCCCAGTTATTGATTATTTGAAGTATTTCCTGTGCAGTTTGATTTCTGTTCATGAACTGTCTAGCTCACCCTATGTCCTCAAGATTTCTACCTACTTTCTCTTTCAGAAGATATGTGTTTCTGTTTTATTATTTAGATCTTTAATATGTTTTGACTTTAGTATAGTACATGGCAATAGCCCTGAGTCTAGTTTTAGTTTTCAACATGTGGAGAGCCAGTTTTTCCAACACCATTTAAACTTAAAGACCCAATCCAAAAATGGGCAACTGAGATAAACACAGATTTCTCAGAGGAAAAAATACAAGAGGCAAATAAATACACATGAAAAAATGCTCCACATCACTGACTACTCAAGAAATACAAATTAAAACAACACTGAGATACCATCTCAGCCCAGAGTGAGTGGCTATGATAAAGAAATCAACTAATAACAAATGCTGAAGAGGCTATGGAGAAAAGGGAAACCCATCTCCACTTCTCATGGGAATTTTGACAGCTACAACCACTATGAAAATCAGCACGGACACTCCCAAAAGAACTACGACTGGAAATCCCATTCAATCTGACTATTATCCTGGGTATTTTCCTAAAAGAACTGAAAACATCATACCGTAGAGGTATATGTACATGCATGTTTATAGCAGCAAAATTAGTCATAGCCAAAGCTTGGAAACAGCCAAAATGGCCATCACTTGAGGAATGGATGAAAATGATATAATATTTTTATATAAAGGAGTACTACTCAGATATAAAGAAAAATAAGTTTAAGGCTTCATAGGTAAGTGGAAGCAACTGGAAGATATACTGATAAGTAAAATAAATCAGACCCACATGTGTAAATACTTTATTGTCTCCCCAGTATGAAAACCTGAAAGAAGAAATAAAACCTGAAAGGTATTGCAGATATAGTAAAAGAAAAAATAAAAGCAATGGAAATTAGGGATTAAACAACAAATATAAGAGAAAGGAGAAAAATAGAAATAAAAAGTCAAGAGGAAAAACATAGGAGTATATACACAGAATTGTTGAAGTGATTGTACTAAAAACTTCCACCAGTTTTTTTAAATAGCAGTTAATGTGTAATATTTTCATGTTGACTAACTCTGTATGCTGATATCTGTGATCTAAGCAACTACATCAAAGGCAGGAATGTGTAATACAAAATCCATGTTTGAATACCTGCATCTTGGCCTTGTAGATGTGTACTATTTCTAATGTCATAACAATTATTACTGTACTCTATTTATTTATTTTTTTTTTTTTTTT
>PVJA010035954.1:0-21472 GCA_004027025.1 Myocastor coypus | reverse complement strand
TTCGATGTTTCTGAGGTCTGCATTCAATGCCTGATGCCCTCGTGTCCACTGACAGCCTTTGTCCGTCCAGTTTGGAATTACTTTTTAGGTCTCTGCGTTCTTTTCTGATTCAGAGACGGCATTTCCCTTCTCAGTTAAAGGTCAGGAAAGCGGCTTGGGTCTTCCTTGTAGTCTTCAGGTATGGCAAAGATGGAGCCATCGAACTCATCATACCGGAACTCCTGAAAAGTCACAGTGGCTGTGATGGTGGGAAACACGGGGATATCTGGAGAAAGAACATCAGAGGGGAGACTGAGCGGGCAGGTGTGTGAAGACCGCAGGCACGAGCAGAGACAGTGCTAAAAAATGAACCCTTGTATCCATACGGGAAGGAACACACTGAGGAGCAGCAGCAGGAGAAGCAAGCGGCTGGGGCCCGCCCTCACACGCGAGCTGGGGCCAAGGACACCGTGCTGGAACTTAAGGCATCTTTCTGTCACTTGCAACACATTCACCACTCTTCAAACTAATTTACTTTTGTTCGTACTAACTCTGCAAAATATATTAACGTTACTCTTTTAGAACACTAAAACTAACCATCAAATATGTGGGATAATACATTCATCCTCCCGCTCAGCTGTATTCCTACATGAATTGTTGCAGACCCTGGGCTCAGATTCCTACACATCATCTCTATGTAGGAGACTCCAGGATTCCATCTATAAAATACAGTTATTATTAAATACAATCACGAAAACGAGCCCAAAGGGCCAGCCAGATAGCTTAGCAAACTAAAGCACCTGCTTAGACGCAGCAGCCAGGGTTCAGTTCCAGGTGTGTGGTGCTATGCCGGCTCCACCCCTAGGGGGCGCCGAGACAGCGACTGAGACTGGGGGCAGGTGGTACACACCTGTAATCCCAACACTTGGGAAGCTGAAAGAAATCAGGAGAATCACTAGGAGCTGGGTCTACGCAGCGATACCCTGAACACCCTATAGATCCTGTGCCAAATACATTTAAAAAAAAGGGTTCAAAGTCTGCCTAGCGCAAAAACATACAGATATTAAGTTCTATCTTTAGAGGTCTGTTCCCCCCTTCCTTCAACTTACAGAAAAGTAGTATTCTTGTGCCAAGAAGAAAACAAGAAACAAAACAAAAAAACACAGTAAACACAAAACAACAAAAGTCAGAACGCTCACCCTACACACGAATGTTAGGACAAGCAGCTCCCGGGAGGCTGTGGGAGGTGCCGCTGACACTGGCACTCCTCAGGTGAAGCAGAACCTGCCCAGGAAACTGCAGTCCCGGGGACGCCGCCTGCCTGCCCACTGTCTCCCTCGGTCTCCAGCTTTCCTTCTCCCAAATCAGCTGTGACCGAAGTCTCCAGGGCAGGAAAACCACGGGTGTGTCCACAGTTCACAGGGCAGGGAGAGTCCGAGCCCAAAAGGCGGCGGTCGCCGTGACTGACCTAGAAAGTCCCCTCTGCAGGAACGCAGGGTGTCCCGAGCTGGGGCCAGCCAGTGAGGACGGGAAGCCTTGGCGTAGAGGCCCAAGGAACCCAGGCTGCTGGTGGCCGCCGCACACAGGGTGGGTGAGGCGACGCGGGCTAGGGGAGGCGGGGCCTCAGGTGCCAAGGCCCCTGCAGAGGGGGCAGGCAGAAGGCGCATGGAGCAGTCGCGGGGCAGGACAGTCTCAGCTCACTCGCTCACTGCAACACAGGACCATACCAGGAAGCTGTGGACTACTGGAGAAACCCAGGCAGAGGGCAGCACAGCGCGCCTCCCGCTTTTCGGTGCCCCAGGCCTCCTGCACATGACCCCAGCGCTCCAGAGCACAGGGCCAGGGTGCCTCTACAAGCTCAGTATGACAGTGACACAGGCAATCACCAGGAAGTGATCCAAGCTGCACCTCCCCACCCATTCTCGAGGACACGACCGCCTGTACCTGCTCTGCCCACCCTGCCCAGTGCACACCAGCTTGGAGTGCTCAGCCACGCTGACCTCTCAAAAACACTGCGCTCGGAAATGGACATTGGTAGGGGCTGGGGAGATAGCTCCGAGGCACAAGTGCCTGCTGGGCAAGTGCAAGGTCGTGAGTTCGAACCCCGGTCCCCCCCCCCCAAAAAAAAAAAAAAGGAAATGGACATTGGTGTCCCTGTACATGAGCCGGGCCTCTGTCCATCTGACAGCTCCATCACAGAAGCCCCTTGCAGGGGCCGAGCTGCATGTGGACACATCCGGAATCCCAGCACTAAGAAGAAGGCGGAGGCAGGAGGACTGCAGCGAGTTCCAGACAAGCCTGAACTACTTAAGTGAGACTGTCTCAAAAAGCCCACAATATAGTGAAAGTTAAAAACAAAACAACAGTAAAATAGAAAAACATGCATTCCTTTAGGCCCTTTACATTTCCTCTTTTATTGTAGAACTGTAATAGGAAGAAAGAGTGGAGATGGAAGAAGAGTAGACGTCGAACAACATGGCACAAAGAACAGCACTAAAGCGGGGCAGAATCATTCTGAGTCGCTTCAATGTTAAAGGTCAAAGACCTAAACACCTAACTACTTTGGAGGACAGGATGGAAGGAAAGAGAAGGGGACGGAAGAGCAGTGAGCCTTGTCCACACAGCTCTTCTGCTCAGAGCTGGGAGCAAAGGCCCTTCAACAGGGCCAGCGATGCGGAAAGGGGGTCTTGGTGGGCGTTCCAAGGGCTGGGTGGGTGAGAAGGGCACCCTTTTGGACATGGGGAGGTGAGGCAGGCAGAAGGCGGCGTACAGCCCCAAGGGGCTCACTCGCCTGCAGGCGGAGGCAGCCGCCCCGCAAAACAGGAAACATCACCAAATGTTTACACACTGTCTCCCCGCTTTTCTGAATTTAGGAACAGACACAGAACAAGATGAAACCAACCCAGGAACAAGGTCTTAAAGGCAGCTAAAGAGGGAAATTATCGGACAGCAGCGAGGAGGTCGGTACCTGGCAACTGCCTGCAAAGGGACAGGGGTGTCTCCTCCCACCGGCGAACCAATTCTCGTGCAAAACTATTCTCGAGTCCGGTCCGGGTTTGGAACTTATAGTGAGACCCACAGGCAGGGGCAGATGGCAATTCTCAGGTTCAAACTGCCCACTACCCAGGCCTAGTAGGGAATCTAAGAGCCCTGTACATGCCCGCCGGGCCCTTCCTGCCCACAGCTGTACCGCAGCACCTCAAACTGACCCGGGACCCCAGGGCCTCCTTCAGCACCGCCTTCTTCACAACCTTTTCAGTCATTTACAATTGGTTTTAACCCAAAACATTGTTTAATGTCCAAGTCTGGAAACTGTACAAGGTCAGGTTTAATTCAAGCATAATTCTAAGACTAAAGCACAGTACAGATTGCTCACAAGCTGGGTCTGCGTGTACTCAGTGCACACAGAGAGGCCAGGGAGACCCTCTGGCCACCATCACGAGAGGGCTGCCCCACAGGAACCCAGACCTGTCTCCCCTCCCCCGGGGGCTGTGTGACACCCGGCAGGTATACATCCAGCTCTAACAACCTATTCCCTAATATCCTTTATTTAGCTCTTCTGCCTGGTTTTCCATTATGTTAGAAAGACTGATAATCACCAAAAGGAAACATTAGTTTCCAAAGATGAATGTTGAACATGAAATTCTTTGTATTTTAGGAAAGGGTCTACAGGGTTTTCAGGGTGTCACTACTAGATTCGACTCAAGTGTGATCCATCTGTTTACTGACTCCCAAGAGCTCGCTAGGATTACAGGCATGAGCACCGCGCCCAGCCCTGGGGACGGGGCCCTACAGGCTGGCCCGGGCACCCCCAGCCTTCCTCCCTGCTTGCAGGCGCTTTAATCTGCTGAGCTATTTGACCCTGAACAGGAAACTAAGTGCTAGCATCTGCGACCCTCATCCTTAGCGGTGCCTGCTGTGCCCCCAGGCAGCCCACCTGCGGGCTCCTCCCTAGAAGTCCGGGCGCACTGCCCGCTGGTCCTGCTGCACCCTCAGCCCGGTGCATCTGCTCCTGCATCAGGCAACCTCAGCACACAATTCAGGGACAAAAGAACGAAGGAATTGAGCTCTTAAGGAAGGTATGAAACTGAGCGGCGAGATCTGTCTTGCTTTACGATGTGCTTCTCATCTCTGTATTTTTACCAGAAAATTTAAACCCAATGTTTTTCTTACCTAATTTTACAGGAAAGCCTGGAGGAAGCTTCATCTGAACAAATTCTCTAAGCTTGTTAAAGTGCTTGAAGGGAGCTATTACTTCTAAAACATTCAATAATCTGAAAAATGGAAGAAAAAATATTTTTATTATTCAAACTGCTTTATATGTGTTCTTAAACTTCAGACTGCAAGCTTAGCAGTGTGGATTCCAAGATTTCAAGGTTGAGAAAATGGCACACTTCCTGCCTCCGGAGCGCTGCCTGTATTAGCGGACAAGGTGCACGCCCTTCACCTGACCAGAGGCCCAACCTCCACGGTCATCCGCTAGGGCCCTCTGCCTCAGAGATGCAGGTGCGCATGTGCACTTGCTTCCGACACGGTCCTGGGGCACTCACTAGATTCCCATCGGGGTGGCTGATGGCGCCGCGGGTGCACCCTGCGTACAGGGCTCTGAGGTGCTTATGCACGCGCTCTGGCTTCCTGCACACTTGGGAATTTCCCGTCTTTCAAGAGAAATCTGGCTCACACGAATTTTAGGCTGTATTTATTTATAATCTCTGAACTAGAATATTTTCTTGGCTGGCTCAGACTGCCTTAAAGGCAGGTCCGGCACAGCATGGGAAGCAGGAGATCGAACCGAAGTTCCCTGCACCTGAGCTTGCCCAAGTAGACACTTCAAACAACTGAGCTAACCCGCAAGCCCGGCAAACTAGAATTTCACGTGTGCCCCCTCATAGTCCGTCATTTATTACCGGAGCACATGCTCCAACTTCTTCATCTACATGGGTCAATCTCACAAGCAGTATTTCTCATTCCAAGAAGGCCTATGCTTGACATACTACACCACCTGTTCAATTCTTGTCTCTGACTTATCTTCAGTTTACCCAGATATATGTGACATCTTACCTGGCCGTATTTGCTTTGCTTTTATCGTGTGCAAAAAATCCTGAAAAACCTATTATCAAGCTCGCTTTACCTCTCCTGCTAGATGCCTCTACATTTACCACCAACTGAAACCCAAGCTAGCCATCAGGATAACTTTTGGGGGTTTTTTTGGTCTCTTTGAGACCGGGTCTCGCTATGCCTTTCAGACTGGCCTTGAGCTCACTTCTGTAGCCCAAGCTGGGCTCGAACTTGCCAGTGTTCCTTCTGCCTCAGCCTCCCAAAGTGTAGGGATTATAGGTGTGCGCCGCCACGCCTGGCCTAGGATAACTTTTGTTAGTGACTGTTCTCTACATGTTTTTTTAGAACTCAATGCTACCCTGTACATTTAGTTGCTCCTTACAGAAACTTTTCCTATTCTGAATACCATTTCAGTTACATCTGGGGATCTCAGCTTATAGGGAGCAGAGATCCTCAAATCACAGCATCACTGCAGTGTACTGGAGCCCTGGAGGCCTTGAAGTCTGCGCCTGTGCTCCCCATCCCACCACACTTGCTCCTGCACTGCTCCCAGCGTGTCTGCTGGGCATGCGCTGTTAGTGCACTGTGTTCCATGGCTCTGCACTTCTCCATTTTGTTCCATTGTCCTTCAGCTCATCTTACGGTAGTTACATTACTGATTTATGTTTTTCCATAGCAATTAAGAAACTTTGTGTTCACTGACCAACCTGAGTGAATTCTGTGGCTCTTCATGTTGTGGTGGTTTCTCATTTTTTCTCATTTTGGGCTCCTATGTCTATTCCTAGATTTTCATTTCTGTGACACAATCCAAGGCCACTGTGTCTGTGGGCCAAATGCTCTACCACTGAGCTACACCTTGCTCCGCTTTAAACGATTCTAACTAAGAGACCCAGGCTGGGCAAGAACGTGCAATCCTGCCTCAGCCTCCTAAGTAGCTGGGATTTCACGGCCCTAACACCACACCAAGCTGACTTGTTATTTTATTATTTTTAAGAACAGTGACTGCAAGCACTACAGCTCGCAAATACCAAGATGCTCGCTTTTTTTCACATAACACATCTGAAACTGGAATTACTCGTAAACATCATGGTAAGAGACTGGCCTGTGCTCTTCTGTAGCAGGAAGCAAAACACAAAAGTGACAGTCCTGGCGTGCCCTGGCTGCCAGCAGGTGAACAAGCAGAAGCATGCGCGGCAACCTCAGTCCAGCCCGTCTCCCGAGTCTGCGCTTGCTGACCACATCTTCGAGGTGGGCACACTCTCGAGCCTCCTCTCTGAGCTCAGGAACAGGCAAGTGTATGCTGCGCAAATGAACTTTTGGAAAAATGCGGGTCCTACTCTCTTCCCACTGTAAGTATTAGATTTCTGCTTGTTTTCTTTCCTTATTGTATCTGATTCACCAGCTCCACAGCCGTCCCGTGTTGGCGGAGGCAGCGACCTAGAGGAATCAGGTCTATGGGTGCTGCGGTACACGCCTCTAGCACCCGCTACAGGGGCTGAAGCAGAGGAACCGTAAGCTGGACGCCAGCTTGGTTGACTCAGCAAGATCCTGTCTGAAGATGAAAGCTAAAAAAAGGTGACAAGAAGGTCAGTGCAAGGCTCTGGGTTCAATTACTGGAAAAAGGAATGAGTGACTAACAAGAGCCTGCTCTCGGTAGCCATCGCCCCATTCCATCCGCGTCCTCAAACTGGATTTAAAAAAAAAAAGCACTGGATGATACCAGTCTGAAAGGATAGATTGAAACTGCTCCTCGGGTACTGCCTGTAATAGCGATGAACTAAAAATATCTAAACATTTCCCAGGAAGGGGACAGAAAACTGAATGACAGTACACCATTGCTAGAACTCCAGTGGGAAAAGGAAATGTAGTCACAGTACAAACTTCAAAATATACTCACTTTTAAAAGAACTCAGAGAAAAAAAAAATTTCTCATTTTTTATAAGGCAGCAAACACACTGGTAGATCATTTGCTGTTAATATGGAAAACACTACCAGATTCATCTATGAAACACTTAACGCTTTTAGTCTCTTACAAGCGTACATTCATGTATGACTTTAAAAACATTTAAAGGAGACACACACTTGGGACCCCCCCTCCTCCTGTCCCTCTCTCAGACAGAAGCTTTCTTTCCCCTAATAAATATGTTCTGCTCATTAAAAAATAAAAAAGGAAACACTTAAAGACAGTTCAGTGTCTGGAGGAAACCCCGCTGGCTCTGGGGCAGGCATGTTCACGACAGGCCGAGCACTCCAAGGCGCCCCCTTCAGGCAGGCGCTCCCAGGCTTTCGGCTGTCACAGCGCCTTCCACAGGCGTGCACGGTCACAGCGCACTTACGACTCGATTCCTAGGGGAAATTCCTGGCTCATGGCGATGGTGGCTTTGAACGTTTTCTTACTCTCTTTGCACACCAATTCTCTACCCAGGTGAGGAGCTCTAAAATTAAAACACAGAAAAACAAAAAGAAACTTGCTTCACAGAACCCCAGCAACTCAATCTTTTCTACAAGCTAGAGAAATACAAGTATGCTAAACGGGAATAGACTACATATAAGCCAAAAGGAGCAAGAAGCTCAGGCTGTAAGTACAGAAAAATGATCAGTTAATACTATGTATCTGAGTTCTACTAATCCCTATTTTGAGAAACCAAAATGTCAACAAGAAAATGAACTTTAAAAGTACTATTCAGCTGGATGTGGTGGTAGAAGTAGAAGCCTGTAATCCCAACACTCAGGAGGCTGATGCCAGCCTAAACTGCACAGTAAGACCTACTCTCCAAACTCAAGGCACCACTCCACATGCTTAAAATCACTTGATTCTGTATCCTTTACTGTCTCAATATTATTAAAAGACAAAACTGTGATGCATTTAAAGATCTAACCCATTTTTGCTGTTTTCTGATTTAGAATAAAACGATACTCCAGGGGCTGGGGGGATGGCTCAGTGGTCTAAAGCGCCTGCTTGGGGAAGCTTGGGCAGCTTCAAGGACCACGGTTCGATCCCTGGCACCACATGCTGCACCAGCTCTGCCCTCAGGGCGGGCTAAGCCAGCCATAAAAAATGAGTGAATAAAACAAGCAAAGGTTCTGAAACAAGAAAAAAATAATAAATAAAATAAAACGATACTCCATGCTATAAAACAGAATCTGGGTTCTGCTAGGCTGAGCACCTGAGGCTGGCTGACCAGATACCAAGGGGCTTAAGAACACAGAATAGGGGCCTGGCAGGAGGGTTCAGCAGTCTAAAGCGCCTGCTTAGGAAAGCTTGGGTGGCTGCAGGGACCGCGGTTCGATGGCTGGCACCACATGCTGTGCCAGCCCTGCCCTCAGGGCAGGCTAAGCCGGCCATAAAAAAAAATAATAATAAAAATTAAATAAACAAAAAAGTTCTGAAACAAGGAAAAAAAAAAAAGAAAAAAGAACACAATAAATAAAGCCAGGCTGGGAAGCAGGCTGGCCATTTCCTCACAGGGTTGAAATAGGGCCGCCCAAGGACATTGGAGGCTGCCCGTGCTGTCCCATCCATAGGTGGCTGGGACCATGTGGTACAGGGGTGTCAGCTACGCTCACGATCACAGGACAGAAACGCTATGCAGAAGCTGGACCCAAAAACTTCCACAGACAAAAAAACAATATAATGATGACTACCTCTTCCTAAGCACGGGCCTGGCCCCTGTATTATTCTCTACCAAGAGGAAGCAGGCTGGCTAGAGGGGACATTTTCATTAACTCATCTGTTCACAGCTAACCTTGCCCCCTGATATCACCCAGCTCCTTCACCTGAGAAAGCACACTGCACACAAGCTGTGCACTCCAGGCTGTGCCATTCACACGGCGGCACCACTGTGCGCACTGCGAGGAGGAGAGGCCCAGGCTGCCGGCGGGGCACCAGGGAGGAGTCCTGCAGTGCCACCCGAGAGCAGGAACAAGGGTCTGGAACCTGTGCAGAGGGGCCCACACTCTGGAAGCCTCAGCACTCATGGTGGTGTCTAGTTGTCCCCCAAAGCCCTGTGCAGTCACAGGCTAGGTTTCTGGAGCTTGTGATTAATTCATGATCCAATGCTGGGGCTGTGGGTGTGAGTGCCAGCCTCACCAGAGGGGCAGGCAGCCCGAGTGCAGCACAAGGGGGGAGGGGCTTGCCTGCTGCCGCCGCTGCCGCTACTCTCTGCTCTTTTCTGCTGCCATGAGCTGCTGCCCTGTGCTACTCTGCCGTAGAGCCAGCTGCGTAAGGACCGAAATCTCCACCAACAAACCTTTCCTTCTTTAATTTTAGGTGTTGGATATTTTGTCCCAGCAATGAAAGAAGAGTAACTGAAACAGTACTCATCACACACTTCATTCATGGTTTTAAAAGGTAAAAAACGATGAAAACTCCCAATAGCTACCTCTAAAATAAGCTACTGTACCTACATATCCACAGATGTTCTAAAGAATTGTTTTTTAAAAAACATCAAAGAAGACATAAATTAAACGCAAAAGGCAGCAGGGTGGTCACCTACTTGCCGTTCTCCGCAGATATGTACTCTTCCCAGGTGATAGTGTTCTGAGGAGGGGGCGTCAGGGACTGTCTGCGCACTGGCTGTGGAACACAAGCGGGGTGGGGGACAAAATTAAAGCACACACTCAGCCAAGAGGGGGTGACCTACTCAAAGAGAGCGAGGAGGACTCCTAGGAGGCCCTGTGGGACAGTGGCAGGGAGGGGACAAAGATGAGAAAAGAAAAAACCCAGCAAGCCTGTAACACAGCAATCAACTTCAGTTGTTCCACAGAGGAAAAAAAAATGCTCCTTCCATGACAGCTCAGCAGAGATTTAAGCTGTAATAGGAATACCATTCTCCTTTTCTAGAAAGAATGCGCATGTCAAAGCAGCAGCACACAACCCTTTGAGCTCAAAGTCCTATACACTCACTATTCCTGGCAGGCAGAAACACAAAAGTGGGAGCTGCACAGGTAAGGGCTCTGACTTGCAGGAACTCACAAATCAGTTGGGAAGAAAACAACACAGAGATGAAGAATTCAGTAGAAATTTCAAAGCCGGGAAGGGAGGCACATCCCTGTAATTCCAGCACCAGGGAGGCTGAGGCAGGAGGCTCGCTGCCAGCTCGAGAGCAGCCTGGGCTGCAAAGTGAGCTCAAAGCCAGCCTGAACTAAAAAGCAAGGCTCTTGTCTCAAAAAGATTAAAAAAAAGTTATACACAATATGTAAAGTTTCAAAACCAAGAAGAAATAAACGTGAACACACCAGCTGATTTACTTTAACCAGGAAATAATGTTCAAAGTGAAAAATCAATATACAGGTTTCTAGGCCTTTGTCCTCGTTTCTGTGAAATATGAATTTCGATCCCCACAGGATAGATTAGCAACGCAGAAGAGGCAGGGAAACCAAACTATCAGGAAAAGCTAAGGGGACCAGCTGTGGAATGGAAACGCTAAGGAAAAGCACAACACAGACAGCAGGATGAAGAGTGACACCAGGCGGGGCCACTGGGAGCAGCAGGGTCTGAACAATGCACATGATGGTTCAATGAAGCCATCTGTTGGGGTTGTTCAAATCAGATTTTTATGACACAGAACCTGAGAAGAGTCTTAGCTCTGAAACCTGCTAATTGTGTGTATCTGGGCAAATTATTTTATTATGTCAACACAAATACATACAAAATAGGTCTATGGTCATCTACTTCACAGCTACACATTCAAGAAAACACAGGTAAAGAGCATAGTGTCTGTGGGAAAAAAAAAAACCAGAAGCCCAATGACCCTTGGACATTCCCAGACAGCAGCTAAAAACCAAAAGGAAAACAATAGTGGTCTTCAGCTGGACCTGCACAGCAACAGGTGTTGGTGCAACTGAAGACCGAGAACACAGAATAAAAATTAACACTGGGTTGTAGGGCTACGAAGGACTGCAGTCTATTCCTAAGGAAGCTCCAGCGTCCAAGCACAGATGCACAAGGAACACCAAGAGCCATCTGCTCCTCTTCTCACTCCTAGTAAAGGCAGAATGCAGGCACAAAACTCAGGAGTGCGTCTATACGGAGTTCTCAGGCACTGAGGCTGAAATCCACCTGCCCTTTCTGGAGGAAGCGATCAAGGGGAAGTGAGACTCATACCTCAAAATTCTGTTCCATGAGGTTCCCGCCTTTGCTCAAACTCTCCATCATGGCCTTATTTCGAAGAATATCTTCCTCACTGAGATGCTCTCTTCTCTTCCTTGACTCTAAAACAAGTCCATTCACCAGGTAAAAGTCCGCCAAAAAGTTTCCTACTCTTTCCTAAAATAAAATCAAACATTCCAAAATAACAAAACTTGTATTCAATTTTTTAAAGCCTTGAGATGACAGTCTCCACAAACATGTAATATGAAGGTGAAAATAAATATTCCTTTAGCACCTGAAGTTATCAGATTACTTCATATATTCTATTAGGTTAAAATACACCACACCACACATTCCTAATTTATAAAAGATTTGCACATACTGTTTTATCTTCCCGAAAAAGCCATCCAGTTTGGGCACGCGTGAAAGAAATTGATTTGGTTGATAAAGTCGCAGAGTAAATATCGCTGCTCATTAAAATGTCAACCTCTTCTTCTGTTTCCATCTCTGACTCCTACAGAGGGCAGGAAAGTTAAGAGTTTAGATTTAAATTATTATCATTTGCTACATGTAAAAATAGCAACAATTACAGTATTAGAATTGATTTCAAAACACAAAAGGGATAGTTTCTTAATAATGTGAAGTGTTATTTAAAAAACAAATCTTTACGGTTTATGTAACTGGTATCTTCTCTAATATCAGAATTATAGCTCATTACAAATCTGTAAAAGTACACACACAAACGATACTGTCCTTACCCTGCTATAGACATGTAACATCCCAAAAGTTACCTACTCAGAGCCATGCGGTCCACAGAGCAATCTTAGAAAAGATTAAAATAGTGGTGACAGACCCGAGACAAAACGCCCTAAGGTTTTGCTTTTTTTTTTTTGGTCTTTTTGAGACAGGCTCTCGCTGTGTAGTTCAGGCTGGGCTTGAGCTCACCTTGTAGCCCAGGCTGGTCTCGAGCTTGCAACAACCCTCCTGCTTCAGGCTGACTAGACACGCACCACCCCGCCCAGCTTACTTTCTTTAAATATAGATGCTCTCTGACTTTAACTCTTTTTTAATTCAGAAAACCAACATCGCTGTCATGTGAACCTCTCCTTTTCAGTGAAAGAGCAGGCATGAGTCTTCTGGATGTTTCTAACACAAAGGAAAGAGATCCGTGAATAGCAGCCATGATGTCTAAACTTCGCAGCAGACTTGCTTTGAGTTTCATCCTTTACACCTGCCCTAGTGCTGGTACAAAACAGTGTGCAGTCATGGTGTTGGAGGAGAGAAGGAAGCTTCATGCTCACGGCATCAGAAGGACCAAGGGAGAAAGGCACTTGAAGAGGAGGCTCCACCTCAGGGCAGGCAGGGAGCCCGGAGATGCCCGGAGACAAGACACACTACAGGGTGCCAAGCTGGAGCTGTGGTCTCCGCACGTTGTGTCCCTGCTCCCAAGAGGCCCACTCTATTCTTCATTCCCCAACTGTCCCCGAAACGTGATTGCTTCCTCAAGCTCTGAATCCACAGCAAACAGGAGTAAGGACTGGGAAGCTTATCATCCCCCCTCCCCTTACACAGGGAAGATATAAACTTTGCCCTTACAGGAGGTCAAAGTGTATTCCAAGGTAATATAAACTAGTACTGGACACAAATTTTTCTTAGAAGCAACAACAAAAAAAACCTCTTTGAGCCGGCGTGGTGGCACATGCCTGCAATCCCAGCACTCGGGAGGCTGACGCAGGATTGGTGTGAGTTCGAGACCAGCCTGGGCTACAAAAGTGAGCTCAAGACCAGCCTGAGCTGCATAGTGAGACCCTGTCTCAAAAAGACAAAAAAAAAAAAAAAAACTCTTTGGCTACAATACAAGACTTGACAAGAGTAACATTGCTCTCAATCTGTGGGCCAACCTCAAACCCTGTTCAGTTCTTTGCTCTCTTCCCTCATTAACTTTCTGTGAAAACTTGCTTCCTTTTTTAAAAACAAAGTGTGTGTGTGTGTGTGTGTGTGTGTGTGTGTGTGTGTTTGCGTGTACGCAGACTACAGTCAACTAGAATTCTATGTATTAGCTTGGAAACAACACATACCATTGTCCACGAATACCCTTTTCTTTAGTTTAAAATGCAATTTTCAAACATTTAGAATAAAATCTGCACTCACAAACCACCTCCCACCACATCGCTGAAGCAGAGCTGCTACAACAATATTGCCTGCCTCCTGGAAGCTTGCGGGAAGCCCATTAGTTCAGTCCTCCCTCCAGATCTGCATGAGGCCGGCCATGACTCTTCTACGCTATGCCATAACATCTACATGGTGTCTATACACATCTTCCTGGATCTTTAGGTTACTTACAGTACTTATACACTATCAATGCTGTGTACACAGTTGTAACATTACTTACGGGACAAAGACAAGAACAGAGTCTGCACATTTCAGCACAGATGTATCTTTAACTAAACTGCCTAAGTCCTCCTGGTGACTGACCCTGAGGCCATGGGACATGGGACTATGAAAGGACTACTGTATATTCTGCCCTAAACTTACTGCTCAAGACTAGCTTTCCTGTGTCTCAGACAATACACAAACACATTACCCCACTAGTCTTTTCCTCTGAAGATCAATACCACAGTTCTGCTACAGTCCCGGCCTCACCTGACTTCTCATTAACTGTCACAGCTCCAGCTCACCTGCTGTCACTTAACATTCAAGAAGTCAAAGCACCTGGCAGCATCAGAGTCCAGAACAGAGGCCGGCCATCAACTCCGTCTATAGACAGACCTACAGCGCTACTGGATCAGGCTTGGCTTGTACGTGTCGCCTGTGGCTACTCAATTCTAGTAACAGCACCGAGGTGGCGCTGGGCAGACCGGATGGCCCACAGGTACATCAAGCGTTGCTGCCTTTTCTGGGAGTCTCCTGACCATGCAAATAAAAGGAACCCACGTCCTTGGAGGAGCTAAGTAAGTCCAGGTTTACTACTCACATAAAGAAAGCAATGGTCACCTGGCAGAGGAGGCAGTGGCACTAAACAGGTGGCCTTGGGAGTGCAATGCAAAGCAGACATTCAAGGTCCAGAAACAGAAACACTGAACGCAGAAAAATGAAGCTCAAAACAACAGCTCAAACTGTCTTTCCAGTCTGGCACATCTGGAAAACTGATAAATTCAGCATACGGTGCTGAAAATACCAAGGTCACAAAAAGCCAGCCAGCCAAGTGATGCAGATGAGCACAGCACCTAGGGAGCGCAAGGCGGGAGGATCTCAAGATATCCCAGGGTAACTTGGTGAGAGCTTGACTCAAAACTTAAAATTGGGGGGCCTGGTGGGATTGCTCAGTGGTCTAAAGCGCCTGCTTGGGGAAGCTTGGGCAGCTCCAGGGACCGCGGTTCAATCCCAGGCACCACATGCTGCACCAGCCCTGCCCTTGGGGTGGGTTGAGCCCGCCATAAAAATGAGTGAATAAACAAACAAAGGTTCTGAAACAAGAAAGAAAGAAAGAAAGAAAGAAAGAAAGAAGCAAAATAAAAAATTCTTTAAAAAAAAAAACTTAAAATTGTATAAAGAGCTCCCAGCATGTAGGAAGCTGAGACAGGAGGACCACTGGAAAGGCATGGCCAGCCTGGGAGACACAGTGAATTTTAGGCTAGCCGGGCATATACAGGGAGACCTGCTATCAAAAACTATAACTTAAAAACAAAAAGAGCTGCAAAGGTCCTTAGCTCAATTTTCAACACTGAAAAAACTTAGATTCAATTTAATTTGTAAGAGCCAGGAAAGAGTAAAAATGTGGGCTTAAAAGGACACACAACCCCTCCAGCATTTGGGCCACTCCCTTAACTAACGAGGAGGCTGGGCTCGCAATGTGTCCTCTGCCCCACAAGGAGCAGCGAGACCACTGACGGCTAGGGGACAGGCCACTGTCCCAGCAGGGACTGGGCAGGGACATGAGACAGACAGTGAAGAAGTAACCAGACCCATTCAAGCTGGGTAACCTGGGTTATGAGAAAAGGTGTCACCCCAGGGCTCTGGCTCAAGTGCAAGGACAGCACCCACCACAGAGGGGGACACACAGTTGGGAGGTTTGAGGACCAGAAACTGCGGCCCAGGCACCTGGGACCCAGAGCAAGGGCAAGGCCCAGGCTGTGAGAGGCAGCAAAGCCACAGGACGGCAGCCAGACAGACACAAAGGGCACAGAAACCTTTAAAGGGCGAGCACAGAGGACACAGGCACAGGAAACTAAGGAACAGGGGTAACAGCTGACCAGGGTCAACTGTGAAGAAAATGAAAACTTCAATACCAGAGTAACCCAGTAACAGCAAACACTTCAGACAAGTCTACTACAGCGGGTCGGACAAGGGACACAAGAGGACCAGCCCTCACCTGACGCAAAGCCCCACCACCAGCAGCACCGCCGCCAGCCGCTGGTGGGCTGCACCACTCAGGACAATCGTGAGTGCTGCGCTTATCTATGCACTGCGTTCGCACTATTCCAATTTCTCCAGCCCTTCAGGCAAAGCTGCATCTTGGATGGGCACTCGCCACACCAGCACGGCCCACACTCGCTGTCCCACAGCCTGACCGCCTCCTTATCTGCAGTCTGACCTTGCAGCTTTGGCCGCATCTCAAGCCTCAAGCTCCTGACTGTAATGGAGGTGATGCCTTATCTGACAGGTTACTTAGCAGGTCATGAGGACAGCCATAGGCACGTGGCTTACAATCCTGGCTTGCTAGAGTCACTGCTTAATGCATGGCAGTAACTGGCTTCAATATTAATATGGTACCACTATGCACAGCAGCACCTATGGGGTATACATTTATTAGGTCCAGGATACATATTTGAGGATAGATGGGAAGAAGAACACTGAAAGAAATATATACCATCATTTCACCTAAAGTTTGATCAAGCCAATGCCTAGTTTAATAATCTTTAACCCTAGCAGATCTTGTGTCCTCTCTGATACATTTCATAATGTACCCTCTCATTCCACACAAGAAACCTCTCCGCACGCAGATAAATCTCCCTTCGGCTTCTCATACAGATCGCTCTTCTATTTTCCTTATGCCTCCTGTTTCTTCTCTTCCTTCGTCTTCTTTGTTTTTCCTTGTAAGTCTCCTGTCCTAGAGACCACACACTTCAACAGAGCATGAACCAGCCAGCCTCGGAGGCTGCAGCGGATGCAGTCAGAGCGCAAATCTGAGAAGCCCGAGGTAGAGGCAAAGGATGTGGCAAAGCAGATACAGCACAGGGAAGGAAGTGATGAAAACCAAGGCAAAATAAAAATACCAGGGCCAAAAAATCTGATTTAAAGATCACCTGTGGATTACAGTGACATGGATGCCAGCAAAGCTTCTTTTATGTTACAGTGGGAACAAGAACAAAGGGTGAACACACAGACTGTCAACGGCAACAGTGGAAGATACGGGACAGATGACGTGTACATAAGAAAGAAGGCCACAGATGAAAAATGTCAGCCAAAGAGTCAGAAAGAGAAGAGTGCACAACAGCCAATCTGTGCACACGAGGCACACAGCGGGGCAGCGTTACAGGCCGAAGGGCCGAAGAAGGGGAGCTCCACAAGGAAGCCATCTCTGCTGCACCTGTCCTGTGAGCAAGCCCAGGGCAGCCGGGCTGACCACACACTTGGTTCCGGCCCCGCAGAGGAACCCTGGCTGGAGGGCGTGCTCACCTCATGGTGGATGCGCTGGTACACTTTCTGCTCGTTGTCTAACACTACGAAAGATTCCGAGGGGGCCGCATCACCATTGAAAATGAAGCTGAGATCCCCACGTTGGCACTTCATGTCAGTAAAGTCGATGAGAGTCGTGTTGAGCCTGCGGAGGAGCAGTCGGTAAGTTCTGACACAACTGGGGAACGAGGAAACAAACTTTATGTCTTCAAAATGCTCCACAATGCTAACACTGTGTTTCAGGCTTATAGATAAAAGCTAAATTTAAAATGTATTATTTAAAACTTATTTAAAAACATATTATGTTTCAGTTTGTTAAAAAATAGACTTCATTAACTCAGTAAGAAAAAAAAATCCAATTGTTAAAAACAAAATCTCCCTTACTATATCATTATTTCCAGCCAATCCCCCACCGCTCAGTGACAGTGACTTCCACAGGGAGGGGTGAAAAGGAAGCTGCTATCTGAGGCCTTCTGATGCCTTTAAGACCAGGCCACCAGCTCAGCAGTGCTCCTGGTAGCACAGCAAGATTTGGGCCGGGGGCCTTTCTGTCTAATCTGTCATCAAACCTTACTTCATCCTTCAACCTGAGCAGTCACTTAACCTACTGAAAGCCTGGCCTTGCTGTTCTACTCGGCTCAGGTTCACGCTCTCAGTCCCAGCCATATTCCAAGCCCAAGAGCCCTACAGATCCTGGTGCCAAGTACTTCTGGAGTCACATGCTTTGGAGCCCCAACCTGGCAAGTCTGACCTCCAGAGCAGAATAGAATGGGTTACATTCTATCCTAGATCACCAGATCAGTGCACCCTACCCTAGGGAAGGGCAGCTCACATGCAGCGTATAACCCAGGAGGCCGTGCAGCTCCGCTAGCACATATGCACCTACTATCAATGTATATATATATACCTGTACATAAAGAGGACTCCCACACTAGAAACGTAAGAGTTTACATATACATAATGAACAAATTTGCCTGTTATCAGGCAAAAGATAAAAATGACAAAATAAAATTATGAAATGAGAAAACTCAGGTCCAAATGCCAATGCTAGCTATAAAAGGAAGAGAACAAGAGCAACGGGGCTACAAGCTTTGCTAGTGGGCAGATGGCTCCGCAGATGGGCACATGGGCGAGCAAACAGGGAAGCCAAGGGTATGCCAGAAATGGAGCGAAAGGCAAGAACTGGGCCTTCCTTAGGGTGTCCCTTTGCCCTTAACAAATCGGGGATCAGAAAGTGGCCGTCTGAAATGTTTTATTACCTCACAGCTGCCACTCTGCCTAGCATAGCCTACAGTTGAATAAAAGTTGTATTATTGTTTTAGTCAAGATTAAGGAATCGAAGGCCTAAATAAAATGGATTACCGCAAATGAATAATACACTTGAATATATCACAGCTCTTATATTATTAAACAAATACAAAGTCTGGTTACAAAAGAAAAGTTCCCTCTAAATCTCAACTTTCCTTTACTCAGAAGAAAAATAATGAAATCACCTTACCTGATATTGATACCTTGTTTGTATATTTTACATGCATCAGAAGGCAGAATTCGGGAAAGTAAAGGCACTGTATTTTAAAAAAGAAAAAATAAAAAACACCTAAATTGTGAGACATTTGTGAGCTTTTAAATTAAGAAAACATTTGACTAACTCACCAAATAAAATTTCCCTTAAAACTAGGTTTTTTCACTTAAAAATAAACATAACACATATAGCAATTTTAAGCAACCAAAGTATGTCTACAACTTAACTGTAACTTCTATGTAGCAGACATCCTCAGCTGATCTACATCCAAGAATTAGCAGATTCAATGTAAGGCCCCTCTTGGGGACACAGTGCAAGACATTTGGATGAACAATACCCTAAGGTAACCAATGAGCAGGGAAAAGGAACTCGCAACCTTCCCCTCTCAGCTCACAGGATGCTGGGATTATAATAGGCTGGCACCATCATATGGCTTTTTTGTCCGTAATGTATTGACAAGTAAAACAATTCCAAAACTTCAGTAAAAAGTATATCATTGGGGCCCAGCAGGATGGCTCAGTGGTCTAAACCGCCTGCAGGTGGCTGCAGGGACCGCTCACTATTCGATCCCCTGCACCACATGCTGCGCCAGCCCTGCCCTCAGGGCAGGCTGAGCCGGCCATAAAAATAAATAAACAAACAAAAGTTCTGAAACAAGGAAAAAAAAAAAAAAAAGTATATCATCAAATCTAGTGACAAAAATTATCTACCAATAGAGACTTTGTAGCCTGAAGTATATGGACTAGGTAGACGCCAATGAGTTTTGTTTTCAGCATTAGCACGGTGTTCATCATAGCTTCGATGTCAAATCACTAAAGCCACTTCAACAATGAAACCTGCTGACATTTTTATATCAAAATTAAATTCTCCGCTGTGCTGGCCCCACCCCTGGTGCAAGCTGAGACCGAAATTGAGACTGGGCGCAGTGGCACGCTCCCATAATCCCAGCTCTTGGAAAGCTATGAACAGGCACATCACTAGGAGTCTCATTAGTAGTAAAACCCTGAGTACCCTGTAGACCAGTGGTTCTCAACCTTTCTAATGCCATGGCCCCGCAATACAGTTCCTCATGTTGCGGTGACTCCAAACTAAAAAATAATCTTGATGGCTACTTCAAAACTGTAATTTTGCTACAGTTATGATTCAGAATGGCTTTAGGCAGCCCCTGTGTTTTGGTCCTTCGACCCCCGCCAGGGTTGCAACCCACAGGTTGAAAACCGCGGCACAGACCCTTCCCTAAATAAATACAAAGAAGAGACCCCCCCCCCCCCAAGAACTGGAGATAGAACTCAGGCCCTTGCACTTTGCAGGCAAGTGCTTATTCTACTGAGCTATCATCTCCCCAGCCCCTAAGAAGAGACACTTTTGACAAGCACCTCAGAGATTGATTGTGTTATGAATTGATTAAACAATGCTTAAATGTTACGTTTCAGAGGTTTTTGTACTTGGAATCCAACTCAGGACCTTCTGCTTGCCAGGCAGGTGCTGGCCACTGAGTTACACCCCCAGCCCCACAGTGTTTTGAACAACTGTAGGTGAAAATACAACTCACAAGTGATTTCATACATTTATGTCTCTTCATATAACTAAAATGTCATTTAAAATTTTGTATAACCTTTTATTCAAAATAAACTGTGTTAGAATTTAATTCACTGACAATTATGAAGCTAATCAGTTCAAGAGTCAACATTATTTACAGGATAATGCAGATTAGGACAACCAAGCAGGAGTAGGGGCTTTTATTTTCCCTCCTGCTACACTCCACACTTAACTCACTTGCAACTCTCCACTGGGGTCTCTAAGATAGGAAAAAACAAATATACCTGAGATCAATCTGACTCTGAGCTCTTCTGCCTACACAGAGATACTACAAAGCTTTTTCTGTGCATTCCAAGGCGCCAAGACTTCTGAATAATATACAAAGTATGAAGGCAAGATAAGACTATCAGAATAACTAGACCATCAATAATTTTAAGGGGCCAGGGAGATAGCACAATATTTTAAGTACTTGCCTTGTAAGCACAAGGTCCTGAGTTCAAGCCCCAGTTCCATAAAAAAGAAATAATAATAATAATAATTTTGTTTACATGAAAACTAGCTCAGTAAGCTAGATTTTTGAAAGAACTGCTTACATTTAGAATTTAAAAACTCTGAATTTAAGGATGAAACACACCAGGGAAATCTTACTCGTCCATGCCATAAAGTATGATGCAATATTCAAACTATAAGCACAGGTGAGCTAACATAAGATCTCTGCAATACAGGAAGTAAAACTGGCATCTTGCAGAATGGTGCAGCAGGATAATCCCATCGGGGACAGACACTAAAGAGGTAGCTATTTGTATGCACGTACACACACTTTCACAGCACCGAAAAGGATGCCAAAGTATTCCTGTTACACTTAGCAGTGCCCCTGGAAAGCAGTCATGGGAAAAATTAAAACACCTGATCATTTTCTGTAATGTTCAAAACTTAAAGTGAGTTTGCTATTAAAAACTCGACACAGTCCGAGTATACAACTGGTATTAACATGTGAGCTGCATTAAAGATCAGGTAGGATACCTAACCTTGTAGGCTGACTTTTAGATGTACATGCAAGTCCTAAGACCAGTTTCTAGAACCGCTGATAACTTCATTTCTTGGGGGAAGCATGGCCTTTACAAAAGCTCCAGTGGGAAGCTGGGGGGAGGGAGGCATTGGTTAAAAATACTATTAATGGGAAACTTAGATATTACTAGTTAAAAGATACATACAAACTATCTTCTTAAGGTGGTAGAAAATTGCTAACTTAGAGAATTGTCAGGGGATTTCAGATTTACTGCTGGATTTACTTTTTTAAAAAGTTATCAAAAGATATAGAAGAATCAGAAGAAATGAGAAATACTGTGAAACAGAGTTCAATTCAGGAAACGTGCCAGGATGTTTACTACTACAGGTACACTGTCTAATCTGAATTTTCTTTTTGAGATAGGGTCTCGCTATGCAGTTCAGACTGGCCTTAAGCTCACTTTTGTAGCCCAGGCTGGTCTCGAACTTGCACCAATCCTCCTGCCTCAGCCTCCCAAGTGCTGGGATTACAGGCATGTGCCATCACGCCAAGTCTGATTTGTATTTTCTTTCTTTCTTTCTTTCTTTCTTTCTTT
>PVJA010035953.1:0-21472 GCA_004027025.1 Myocastor coypus | reverse complement strand
CCATCCTCATCCCCATCAGTGCACTCGCCATCCTCATCCCCATCAGTGCACTCGCCATCATCATCCCCATCAGTGCACTCGCCATCATCATCCCCATCACTGTGCTAAGACAAAATACCACATGCCCCAAATTAAGGAAGCAAAGGTTATTTAGCTCACAGTTTAAGGAGGTTTCCACCCATAATGAGTTGGCTCTAAGGCAGGGTGGCATGGCACAGGGACAACACTTCAAGGTGGCAGAAAAGGCAGCAAAAGCAAAAGCGGGGATGAGCAAGCCGCTTTTCCTGCCTTATTTTGTAGGGAGCTATCCACTGCCTAAGGCAAGTATAGCACTAACACTATCTCCCTGCCCTCCTCTTGCACAGGATGAGGATGTTTGCAAAATAAGGAACTTAGTTCCCTGATGAGTCGCTTAAACTTCTATACTCCTTAAATGTATCAACCATTACAGTCACTATCATCCTCACCACCATTATCATCTCTGTCACTACCATCACCACTATCATTGTGATTATCTCCATTATTGCCATAATCATCATCACCATCCGTGTCAGCACCATTACCATCCTCATCACCATCAGAGTTATCTGCATCACCACCATCACAGCTGAGCTGTGTGTAGAGGGGAAGGGCCAACCCATCCTTAAAGGTAGGTCACAGTGCCTTTGTCTCCATCATCACTATTACAATTAAGATGTTCATAGAGAGGAGATAACTCCTGATGCCCAAGGGCAGTCACATCACCGTCATTGTCACTATCACTATCATTGTCATCACACAGGAAGACTGAAGCCACAGGCTTGGGAGGCCAGGGCAAAGTAGGTCCTCTGGTGCTGAGCCCTGACCAGAGTCTGCCTGTCATGTCACTCTAACAGTGACCTAACCCTTTTCAACTCCAAGGGTGGGCATTGGTCATTGGTGGCGATTGTCAGCAGCCTCCCTGGTGCCCTTCTGCAGTGATTTTTAAAATGAACGGTCACTTTCAGAGGCTCTGGGGTCATCTGAGGAGGGTTCAGCCTCTCTGAACAGGCCAACTATGAAAGTATGGACAGTTATCAGCAGGTGCCCCTCTGTTCCCTAAACCCTTTGGCATCACATCTGGGCCTCTAACTACAGCCTGGGCTTGACCCCCAACCATGACCCTGAGGTCCTGCTTTCAGATTACCTTTGCTGGTTTCTCAAGTACTTAGCAGATTAGAAAACCTGGAACAAAGACTTCCAGATTAAAAGGAATAAATTCTTTCCAAGATGGAGTCTAGAAAAATTATACTAGCCAGTTTTCCATTACTATAACAAAATACCTGAGATAAATTAAAGAGAGGGAAGGCTTGTTCTACTTCAGAAGTTTCAGTTCATGGGCATGTGACTTTTTTACTTTCCAGCCTGTGGCAAGGCAGTGCATCATGGTGCAGAAAGATGGCATGTCATGGCCAGATGTGAAAGAAGAGAAGCCAGCATCCCAATACCTCCTGCAAGGCATACTCCTTATGATGGAGAGACCCCTCACTAAACCCTTCATCCTAATGCTTCCACTACCTCCCACAAGCGCCATGGTCTGGGGACCAAGCCTTTAAAGTAAGGTACTCGGGGGATATATGTCGAAACCCCTAGCAAGGGTTGAAAGCTAGCCTGAGTATGCATGGTGGGACAGACCTTAAGATCAGACCCTAACCTGCCATCTCCCATAAGATCCATATCCAGAAATGTGTTGTGCTTACTTTGGGGGCTGGATAGAGGCTTGAGACAGTTCTGGGCTACCTCTGTTTACACAGCCTACTCTGAGGTCATGCTGTGTTGCTTCCTCCGGCCAGGAACATAAGGCCTGCTGGCTACTCTTGAGTCTCCAGCTCAGATGCTAGAGACATAGCTAGGTCTTGGTCTCTTGAGAGCAGTGAGTTGGTGTTCTGAATCTGCCATAATTCATTGCTCAGCTATGCACCAGTCACTGCACCTCTCTGGGATCCAGTTTCTCCATCCACTAGATTGGTATTAAATGTCATGTTACTCAGTTCTCTATTACCATGACAACTTATCTGAGACAAACAACTTATGAAATGGAAAGATTTAATTCTGGCTTGTGGTTGAGATGTTTCAATCTATAGTTGCTTGGTCCTGCTGTTTAAGTCTATAGTGAGGTAGAAGATCCTGGTGGAAGCACATGTAGAACACCTCTAGGCAGCTAGAAAACAGAAAAAGTGAGGGAGGATCCAGGGTCCCAGTATCCCCTTCAAGTATATATCCCCAGTGGCTCAACCTCCTAAAGTTTTCCCACCTTCCATAGCACCACAGTCTCGAGAACAAGCCATATGAGCCACTTTCTCATTGATGAGGCACAGCATCCAGCACAGGACCCAATATTTAAGGAAGGAGAGGTTTTCATTTCCTCATGACTGCAGACCATGGTCAGCTGGCTTCAGGGCAGAGACACCATGACAGAGGATGTGGCAGAGCAAAGCTGCACAGTTCATAGTGGCTGGGGAGCAGAGCAGAGTAAGAGTCCCAGAGTAGAAGGGGCGAAGGGCCAGATGTCGACCCCAAGGCCTTGCTTCTATGACCCCAGACACAGCTAGCAGTGTGCTCTGCCAAGCCTAAGTGTGGATCCCAAATCGATCAAGCTGAAATCCCACCCAAATAGCTGCACAAGCTTTCAATAGATAGGCCTTTGGGAGAGAGCTAAGACCCAAACTGTGGCAGTTCACTGTGGTCTTCTGCCTTCTTGCTCCTTTGTTCTGTGTCTCATGTTGATTGGGTGCTCAAGTATTTATGACTACTCAGAGAAGACCATCAAGGCCAACCACTTGGATAACAGTAAGGCATGCCTTCACGCGTTTCCTGCACATGGAGTGGGGAGGGTCCTGTGTCTTCTGGTTTGGGTAGCAGAGATGAACAAAAGTGGAAAGAGTGCACAGCACTTGGGCTTGGGGAGCTGGAGGGGCTGGCAGAGACCCCATCAGCAGAACCGCAGTCCTGGTGGTGAGGTTCCACCCCCATGCCACACCCAGGTTAGCTTTGCCCCACCTTACCTTTCCACAACCTCTGCCTGAGGCTCACCCTGAGTTGCTGTGGTCCCTGCTGGACTCCAGCTATAGGCTACGTGTGCACTGAGCCTGTAAAACGGCAGCTGTGCCTAATCTTCCTCTTCCCTAGCCACAGGCCAGCCCCAATGCTTCCCATCACCAGCCCTGTGGCATTCCTGCCAGCACCTTGCCCATAGCTCTGTTGCCCTACCAATCAAGCTCCCCTTGTCAGTGGGCCCTTCTTCCAGCCAGAGTCTGATTATAGGGGAGTGTGACCCATTCCCTCATCTCATTCCTTTTCTAATGTTCTCTATCTCCTCCTCTCTGGAGCCCACCTTGAATACACTCAGGTCTGCCAGGTCCCTGGTCCAGTGACCTCCTTGTAGCTTTCTCTGCCTGAAGGAGGCCTTATGTTCAGTACTGGGAGGGTGGGGATGCCATTCTGGGTCCAGGGTGCAGTGAAGCCAGGAGCTCCATGTGGAGTTGGGAGAGCAGCAGGTGGAATAGAAGCCATAGTCTAATGAGTGAAATGGACAAGAAATGAGGACGAAAGGGGCAGGAGGCTAAAGGGCTTGGGAAGTGCAGGTACAAAGAAAAAGCATCCGAGGAAAGTTCCACTGGGTGAAAAGGATGAGGCTGGGAGGAAGTGACGTTCCTGAAGAGGTGTAGGAAGGAGGGCTGGTCAGCAGGCTTGGGCAGAGGAAGAAGACTGGAAGAAGAGACCAGGGGAGAAATCAAGGAGTCTGCTTCTGTGGTTGCCCCGAAGGAACTGGGCACTAAGGTCACACATGCAGCCTCTGCCAGCCCCAAGTACAGTGAGTCAGCCCTCCTGCCTCCATAAGCTGAGTCCTCAGCTCCAGTCTGAGCCCTGGCCATGCTCCCTACTGCCACGGGGAGCTTGCTGCCAGGTGCCCTGTGGCTCTGACTTGAGCACTACCTCAGGAGCCACTGCTGCCACACAGCTGCTTCTGCCTGATCTCAGCCCTGCTGCCTGGCCTGCTTGCTGAAGACTCCTTGAAAGGACAGACCGTATTCAGTCAATAATCTTCTATGCGGGCTGGCAAGACAGCTCAGCAGACTAAGCGCCAGATTAGGCAAGCGCAGAGAGTGGGGTTCGGTCCCTGGTACCCAAAGCCGCACCAGCCCAAGCCCCAGGCACACTGAGCTTGCCACTAAGTCCAGGCATGGGATGCATGCTTGTAATTCCAGCACTAGTGAGGCTGAGGATAGGAGGACCACTACTCATCCAACCTGCATAGTGAGACTCTGCACCAAATGCATTAAAAAAACAAAACTTTTATGTATGCTTCTGCAAGGCAGACTCTGGAGGTAGAGCAGGGCACTGACTTCATGAACTCCATGACACAGAGTAGAATTATAGATACCAAATAAAACAGGAGACAGTCAAGAACAATCCAGGTGGTGTTAGCACATTTCTGGTCACTGAAGCAGGCTGGTAAGATACAAGGGACCAGCTCATTGTGTCAGGTTAGATCTTCTCAGAGGGGATCGTTTGGGATCGTTTGCAATTCTGATGTGAAGAAGTGGGGTGACCAAGTATCTTAGCCTGTTTTCTGTTGCTATAACAGAATACCTGAGGTGGGTTAACTTACAGAAAAAGGGTTTTATTTGACTCAAGGTTCTGGGGGAGGCCAGGAAGCCTAAGATGGGGCTAATGGTTGTGTGAGAAACTTGTTTCGAGTCCTGCCGGTAGGTGGAAGAGCACATGGGTAAGCACAAGGGAGGCCCTGTGGTGGAAGAAGAAGCCAGAGACAGCACAGAGAAGCAGCCTGCTTTCATAGTACCTGACCCCTGCCCTCCTCCCACCCCACAAGGCAATTGTGCATCCCAGAGGGTCTGTGCTGAGATGGAACACCTTCCCCAGGCCCCATCTCCCAGCACTGCTGCCTGGGGAAACTGAGGCTCCAACACACCGATTTTGAGCAACACGGAAAGCACAGCACTAGCCCAAGGGAGCGAATCCCGGCTGAAGTTACAGCTGGAATGATGGATAGGTGTGATCTCAGCAGGCCTGGGGAGCAGGAAGGAGTCTTCATGGGCAGCACATGGAGGAGAGAGCACAGGGCTTGGAAGGAGCAGGCCCCAGATCACACAGGCTGGATCTGCTTCTCTGGGAGAGGAAGTCTTTGGGAGGATTTTGAGCAAGCAAGGAGGCATTTCCAGAAAATGGTTGGAGAGGGTTGTAGACATCAAGAGTGCTTGCAGACACATGTCTGAGAGGCTGTCAGTCCATGGCAGCTGGGGTGGCAGGATTGTGAAGAGGAGGAGCCGTGCTACAGGTGTGAGGGCAGAGGAGAGGACATCTGGGTATGGACAGCAGCTCGTGCAGTGGGGTTTAATGGAGTGCAGAAAATGTGGGGGACCAGATGGTCACTGACTGTCAATGACACTTCAGATGTGTGCTAATTGGGAGGCACTAATAGAAGGCATATTTTATTATAAAACACTCCAACAGATGCTAAGCTGACATTTGAAAATGGCATTTACTGTCACTTGGTATGCGTAAGTATGATTACTGCCAAAAGTGATCTCATATATTCATATTATCACCAAAAAAGAAGAACCCAAGAGCTTCTTTAGTACATGTTGGGTTTGAGATGCCCATGGGCCAATGGGTAGACATGTCAGAGGTCAGCCTGGAATTTCAGGGGGAGTCAGAGCCCAGAGCCTATGTTGGGGGCCGAGCCATGAATATGCACTACTTAAAGCCATAGGGAGAACGTGCAGCTAGCAGAAAGAGGGTAAAGATAGACAGAGCAGTGCAGTGCCATTGAACTTGGCTGCATGGAGGGTCTGGTGCTCTTAACAAGAGCCAACTCAATGTGGGGGAAGGGGACAGAAGTCTAGTTCAAGTGATTGAAGAGCTGACCACGAAGCATGGCCTTTTCCTACTGTGATGGGGAATGGAAAAACAAAGTAGTAGTTAAGAGGGTAGGGGGCCAGTGGAGAGACAGACACAGGAAAGAGTCAGCACAGGGGCGAGGACCTTGAGAAGGAACAGAAGGCGTGGGGTGAAGGCACAGCATGCAGAGTGGAGTGGAAAGTCTAGGTGCAGACATGTGGGCCCTGATGTGTTGCTCTCTGCCCAGAGAACAATAAGCCAGATGTTGGAGGAGATGTAAAGGAAGGGACTGAGGACTGGAATGGGATGAGGAGGAGGCAGGGAGGCTCGCTTTGGCCTGAGGGTACCTCCTAGAGGAGAGGCAGATGCCGTGGTGGCTCCAGCCCTCGTCACAGAGCTCATCTTGGGCACCCTCAGCAGCTTGGGTGCAGTGGAGTGAAGCTGTGTGAGCTGGGGCTCTGGTGGGAAACTGACGACGATAGACCACAGAATCCATGTTAACTTTGCATCGAAATACGAGATGCGCACAAAAGAGGCTTACTTAGCTTCCAGTGTTCAAAGTTTGAATTCTTCAGTATGGTGCAGGCTCTGTGGTCCCCCTGGGCTGTGGGGAGCACGGGTCAAGATCACATCTGGAGCCAGAGAACAGGAGATGGAGTGTGGGCTCACCTGCTCATCTTGCAAGAACTCAAGGGTGTTATTGCAGAAGCTGCTGAGTGCTCCCGGAGACTGGGGACCCCTGCAGCTCACACCTCCAAGTTCCACAACCTCACAGGGACCACACAGTGGACTCTAAGCCATGAACCTATGAGCCACATTCAGAGCATCGTGGACTTCAGGCTGGGAATGTGAGGAACCTGAAAGGTGAGGGAGGTTGAAGAATGACTGACCAGGGCTCTGCAGCCTGAATGTCACCACATTCTCGATGCCCGACAGGAGAACGTGTTGCTCAGATCTCTCCCATCTTCTGGCATCCTTTGGGTCATGGGGTCAGGGGTGTCTTCTGTATACTTCTCAGAAAAATGCTTCCTGTGAATGGAAGGAACACGGAGATGAACTTGAAAAAAGTGGAAAACAAATTTTCTGGGCAGGTGTGATACAGCCCAGTATTCGCAGCTCTTCTCTGCATCAGTTGGGTCTCCTCCACAATTCTGTGTGGTCTCCCCATTTCACAGACATGGAAACAGAGGCCATCAGTGATGGATGACTGAGTTATACCCAGAACATTCAGTCCTGGCTCTTGTTCCTGTTCCCATCCTGAAGCGTTCCTACTTATGAGGAAGAGCTGTGTGTGCCTCCACTCCTAGAACAAGACTCTCAGAAGGACAGTGAGTGCAGGTAAACACAGAATCAGATTTCCTTTAGAGATTACCACCAAGGCCAACCCAAGTCCCAAAGCTCTCTAGGGTCTATGGAACCCCCACGGCTCCTCTCTCTGCTTTCTTGTTGCCTCCCCCATGCTGCTCTCTGGCACTCCTGTCACACTGCTGGTGCTGCCCTGTGCCTCTTGTGTTGGAGCTGTTCCAACCAAAGGCCAGCAGGGATGGGGCCAGCATGACCAGGAGCCACCAGCATCCAAACCTTCATTTCGGGCAGGTCTGCTTGGATTGCAGGCCCACTTATCCCCTCATCCTCCCTCATGCCCTACTTGCTCTAGAACTCTTGGCATTTGTTCCTCCTGGGAGGCTGCAGTATGGGGTGTAACAGTAGGCACCCAGGACCTGCTCCCTGCTGGTGGCTCATTTGGCCTTGGCATGCATACTTGAGAGAAGAACGTTCAACTGGGTGGCACTTGCATGGAAATGCTTTGGAAACATTGCTATAGCTGACTATGTGGGTCTCAGGAGTGTAGGTGTGGACATATAAATGACAACAAAGGCATAAAATATCTGCTGACTAGTGTCACCCTATCCCTGCCCCACTGCTCCTTGGGCTGGGTTCTTACCAAGCAAACACACACTGTAAGAAGCTACTGAAGTGCACACTGGACCCTCACATGATTTGTCCCACACACATGGTTCACAAACACCTCACCGACTCTTCTTTGACTAAAGCATGAATCACTATTATTTCTTCTCTGACAGGAAACCAGCAGGCTGCTGAACTGCTTAAAAAGGTTGGTTCTTTCGTGAAGGCTAATATTGGAGCACAGGGATTGATGGAAATTTTGTAATTCTAGAAACAAAGAAATGATACTTCTCAGAAACGCCAAACTCCCTTTTGCTTCTATCTGTGCTAGCAGAATGTTAGAACTCTAGCTGGGGCCTGAGCCCTCCATGGAACCAGAGCATGCTGGGACAGGAAGCCAGGCAAATCGTACACTGCCTTCTTGGGTAAGTGAAGATTTTGGCGGGCAAGGGGTACTACATGTATCAAGGCCACATGAAACTCAAAGCTCATTCATACCTCTGCTGGCCTATGGAAAGAAGCAGATAATGCTTGATTTGTTTTATCTCCTTTTTTCAACCCTTTCTCCCTTTTCTAGTCTTCATATCTTATATATGTATTTCTTTTTTCCAATTTTTGTGAAATTCATACTATTTTGTTAAGTGAAATACTGTATAACTTAGAATTTTTCTGTTTTAATACTATTTTGTACTCTCTTTATAAATTCTTTTTTTTTTTTTTTTTTGTCTTTTTGAGACAGGGTCTCGCTATGCAGTTGAGGCTGGTCCTGAGCTCACTTTTGTAGCCCAGGCTGGTCTCGAACTCGCACCAATCCTCCTGCCTCAGCCTCCCGAGTGCTGGGATTACAGGCGTGAGCCACCACGCCCGGCTTTTATAAATTCTTTTTTAAAAGAGCCTTTTTGTTCATGTTTTGTAAACCCCTGATCAGGGATTAGTAGGTCACCTGACATTTCGGGCCTAATCCCTGCCTCATCCACCCGGCTCCTGCCTTTTCTGTTTCCTTTCCAAGCTGCAGTAGCCTTATTCTGCTTCACTGTGGCCAAGAAGCAAACACCAAGAAGAAAATGTAAGAGGACCTGATAAATATTTGGGAAAGTTTTGTTAGAGAACTAAAACACAGGATAACTTCTGTTCTCACCAGCTTGAGGAAGAAGTTACATTCTGCCTCCTGTCACTGTCAAATGCTAAGCCAGATCCTGCCAGTGTGCTGCTTGGATGGGCACTAGGGGCTCAGGTTTCCCAACTGGCTGGGCAGGGTAAGCTACCAAGCATGTGGCTGCCAGTGCTCCGGAGTGACCTAGGGAATTCCAGAAGCCTCTCAGATCTGACTCACTAGCTACCACCACGGTGCAACCTTGAAGGAACCATACAGGTGTGCTGCTGCCAAAGGCCTCCCGGAGCTTTCAAGCTCACCCTACAGACATGTGGTCCCTGTAAAAGGCAGCAGGCAAGGTATACAAGAAGGGGCCTGGCAGGCTTGAGGTCCACTCCTCCTGGGGTAAGAAAGGAAGCCTGGGCCAGCAATAAGCAGGGCTTGTGCTCTGCCTCAGACTCGAGCAGTCCAACCCATCCAATGGAATCCATTCATCTTACATTTTAGTTACGTCTCAAGGGAAGAAATGAAAGACAAAGTATAAAAGGATGTGTAAGTCTTAATTTTTCTTTAAGTCTTAATTTTTTCATAAGCTAAACTTTAAGAGATCATAATGTATACACAAATCATCTCATTTCTTCTGTCATTTCACAACAGTTCTTTGAGGTACTTAACCCCATCACTATCATTTCAAAAGTAGACAAACCAACTACTGAAAAGTTATGTGACTCATGTGATGACAAATTAATATGTGGTGAAATCAGCATGCCAAGCCATGTGGTCTGACCTCAGAAGCCCATGCTTGTAACCAAGATCCTTTCCCACTTCCTCAAACATACCATCAGCTGAGTGAAGAATTATTAACCTCAGTTCCTAGCCTCAGAGCATTTTCAGTGTGATTAGGAAATACATAAATAGCTCCAGCATGCATCTAGCTGTGAACACATATGCTATTCCTCAAGATGTACATCCTTAGCTCAAACACATAGGTGTGTGCACATGTGCACTGGAGAGTCACTCCAAAGGATGACAGTAGAGCCTTAATTTTATGATGAGAGGGTAAACATTAGTCAAAAGCTAGACACAACCCCAATGACCATGAACAGACCAGTGGATAAGCAAACTGTGTTATACATGATGGAGTGCTTATTCCCATCAAAAGAAGGAAATCCTGACGTGTGCCCTAACTTGGAGGAACCACAAAGACCGTATGCCAGGTGGATTGGGTCCTAGCTGCTGCCCCTAAAGTCAGGTGGCTGAGTCCTGGTGGGTGAGGGCCCTTCTCAAGACTGGTCTTCAGTGCTGGCCTGTGGCACAGGGGCAGAGTAGACATGCCCCAGCCATGTGACCTAGAGGAGGTATCCTCATCTTTCAGTCCTAGCATTCCCTTGGGCACTGCATGGCAGTGAGGTGATCTGTATGAAATACTTAGCACAGCATCTGGGTCACTGAGATGCTCCTCAGATCTAGTTCCTTCTATTTTTATTGGCAAACGTTATTTCTGCTGCCTCAACCTTCTGTGTTTTTCACACTGTTTCTTTCTCCCTATGTACCCTGATGCCATTAGGATCTCTGTACCCTTGTCTCAGTCCCTGCTGGCCTCTCTGAAGCCCACTTAGGGAAGTCTCTCAGTTTGGCCACCTTGAATTTCAAGGTCGTCTGGGTCAGGTCTGTTCCTCCTGAGCAACTCCCTTACTTGATATCACCCCTTTCCTCCTCTGATTGGGTGCTCTTTACCTACCAAGAATGCCTACTCGAGTTTTGTAATCTCCCTGCCTTTTTGGGGCCTGCTCAGCCTACCCTAGAGTGGGGCTGGCAAGGCATGTGGTGCTGAGAATTGAGCCATGGTCCCTGAGTGCTTGCCTAAGCTTGCCTCAGCAGGTGCTTTAGACCACTGAGCTATGTCATTGGCCCAAGTTTTGTAATTTTCTTCATGTTTTCTTGGGGAAAAAGCCAACCAAGCTAAATATTTATGTAGCCCTTTATGGTCCAGCGTCCAGTAGGCCCATTCAGCACCTGTCTTCTGGTCCCAGCAGGCCTTCTAATTGCTGGTATTCTTCCAGTTTTCACAGAGGAAGAGACCAGTTCCTAGCAAGGCCAACTGAACCCTCACATGCAAACATGTGTTCATGGGCCCTGGCTAAGCCTGGGGGTTTTGGTGCCATCCCCAACAGCCTCTCTGAAGTGATGATGGGTTGGAGTACAGAGGCTAATTGCCCAGGGACACAAGTTTGATTCTCAGCTTCTGTACCTAACAGGTGACTGTGGGTCATTACCACCTGTCCTAGGTCTCTTCTGTTGCATCCAAAAATGGGATGTGCCTCAACTTCATGGGGCTCTCATGCATATTCAGAGAGAGGTCTCAATGTTATTGAGACTCGTGAAATGTTTCCGATGTATGACACCCAGCTATGGTAGGTGCTGGGCTTCCAGGAGGCTCTGGGCTCACAGCTGACAGAATGAGTCTTATAGGTCTGTGAGTACTGGACATAGGGGCCATGCCTCTCCCGAAGTCCTCACTGTGCTTCAAAAGTTTTTAGAAAATTGCAGTAAATATATATAAAACTCAAACTGTATTATAGCCATTTTATTAAAGTGTACAATTCTGTAACACTAAGTACATGTTCTGTGTTGTAAAACAGTCACTATGATGTGGTTCCACCCCAGTTCATCACTCCACACAGAAGTCCCATACTCCTTACCTGTCACCCCAGGCATGCCAACCCCTGGCAGCCAGTGATGGGATCTGCTTCCCCTGCTGGACTTGCCTGTTGTAGACACTTCATGTGAATAGGATCACAGACCCTATGGCCTTTTGTGCCTGGCTTATTTCATTTAGTATAATCAAATCTTATTAGTTTATCCCTGTTGTAGCATATAGCAGTAGTTCATTCTTTTATGGCAGAGTAATATTCTCTCTTATGGACTATGTTGTCTATCCATTCTCCTGTTGATGGACATTTGGATTGTTTCCACCCTTTGACTGTTGTGAATAGAGCTGCTGCGGACATTCATGTATGCACTTTTGGGTGGGTGCATATTTCAACTCCGTTGGGTATATACTCAGGAGGGGAGTCGCTGGATCACATGGTTTACATAGTGATCACATTTGGTTTACATAGTGCGAATCAGCCTGATTGCTTTTCATAGCAGCTGCACTATTTTTCATTCTCACCAGCAATGTGTGAGTGCTTCAGTTTGTTCACATTCTTGCCAACAATTGTTATTTCCCATATTTGAGAATGTTACAGGTGTCCTATGTGAGAACTACATCTCCTTGTGGTTTTGATGTACTTTCTCTGGTGACTAAAGATGTGAAGGCATCTTCAATTTTAATATTCCTACTTTCTGCTAATCCAGTTTGTAGCTGTTCCCATGGTCCTTCATGCTTCTCAAAAGGGGGCCTCATTTGTCTGGATCCTATTTAAAAGCCCAGCTCCCTAGGCAGGATTCCAGAAAGCAGGGCCTGGCCAGAGCAGGTTACTCCACATTCCTGCTCATCGAAAAGTTTCTTGTCCTGGGCCAGGAAGACAGCTCAGTATAATAAGCACTTGCCTGGCAAGTGCAAGGGTCTGAGTTCAACCCCTGGTTACACACACACACACACACACACACACACACACACACACACACACACGTACACACAGTTTGAGGCATGCGCTGTAAGGGAGCTGCTGACCTGGAAGGACATCCAGGTCTTCTCCCAGGGTCAAAAACCAGCACTATCAGTCAGTCGTTCGGGATGATGGAGCCTTTTCTGGAGTCCAGGTCCCAGTGTCGGTTTTGGTGCCGATGCGGAGCCATTGTCAGCTGCTGGACCTCGAGTGAGCCCGGCCACCCCGAATTGGGTGGTGCACAAGAAAGAGCAGAAAATGAAAAAAAAGAAAAAAGACTCGTGCCTGGAAGAAGGTTGAGAACTGAAGGGAATGTGAAAAGCAGCTGAGAGTGTCGAGAAGCACTGCAGATCTAGCCAAGCACCCGTGTGATGCTTCAATGATGGCAGAAGAATAGAGCATTTCATTATTTTTGCAATGCTGTGCAAAACTTACCAGTCTGCGCACAGTGTGGAAAGACCGAGTGCATAATGACGTCTTCCAGCTGTGTCATAAAGCACTTTGGCATGTACAGCACTGACCTTGCGATAGTGGGGGCAATATGTGACTTCTGTGAAGTCTGGGCCTGCCAGGGCAGGAAGTGTCTCAGCACTCATGCCTGCACCTGCCTTCACACAGATATGGAGTGTGCCCAGTGCGAGCAAGGTGTGTGGGATCATGGAGACAGAATATTCAGTTGGGGTTTTTTTGCCATAACTTTCTCTGTGAAAGATGATCAATTTGAACATCAAACCAGTTGCCAAGTTTTGGAGGCAGAAACATTTAAATGTGTTTCATGAAGGTGGCTTAGTCAACATTCATGTCTTTGTTGTAAGGCTTGTTTTTGTGATGAACATATAAGAAGCAAGGTGTTTAAGCAGGAAAAAGGAAAGCAGCCTCTTTGCCCTAAATATGGACATGAAACTCAGAAGACAAAAGATCTTAGCATGTCAACATGCTGAAATTTGGCAGGCAGCCTGGAACTGAAGAGGGGGGTGGAGCTTCTAGGTATGACACTTATTGGAAGAACCTTTCAGCTGACAAGTACAGTGAGGCTGGCTGCCAGGAGAAGGAGAACGAAGAAGAAGAAGAAGAAGAAGAAGAAGAAGAAGAAGAAGAAGAAGAAGAAGAAGAAGAAGAAGAAGAAGAAGAAGAAGAAGAAGAAGAAGAAGAAGAAGAAGAAGAAGAAGAAGAAGGAGAAGAAGAGGAGGAGGAGGAGGAGGAAGAAGAAGAGGAAGAAGAAGAAGAAGAAGAAGAAGAAGAAGAAGAAGAAGAAGAAGAAGAAGAAGAAGAAGAAGAAGAAGAAGAAGAAGAAGAAGAAGAAGAAGAAGAAGAAGGTGCAAAGGATTCAGACACTGAGTCCTCAGGCTTGTTTGCTAATTTGAATTTAGGCAGGACCTATGCCAGTGGCTGTGCCCACTTTGAGGAGCAGGAGAACTAGGTGAGCTGCCTGCCTGCTCTTGGTGGCTGCTGGTGGGAGGAACAGGAAATGCGTCTTCATGAATCGTGTGGGCTTTCAGAAGTACCCTCAGCTAGGCCTCCTGCCAAAGACAGCCACACGAGGCCCAGGAGTAGGGCATAGTATTTTTAAAGGCTTTTAGCACAAGAAAATGCACTTCAAATGTAGGATTTTATTGGTCTGCACAAATATATCATGGGTTGAAGTGTAACTGGTATCAGTAATTTGGTAGGTTTTGACAATTAGATACATATGTATAGGACAAAGAGACAGATTGGTAATATATTTATTTGAAATTACTGAATTTATTAAAAAGCATTTGCTTAGAGATTGTTTGATTTTATAAACTGTACTGGATAAAATGGTTTGCTGTTTTTTTGTTTCTCCACAGAATGAAAGTTATATGTTGTTTCACCCTAAATTTGTTACATATTGCTGGTAAGCAGCCGTTCATGTTTGTAATAGTTGACACGTTCATTTCTTCATAACAAATGTCCTAAACAGAACTTACTTTTAATGCCCAAATGTATTGACAAAGGTGGCCAACTAGCTGTTTTTCAGAGACACAGTAACAAGTTAGTATTTCTTTTTGAATAAATCTAGTACTACTTCACTAAAAAAGAAGTTTCTTGTCTATATTCTGTCTCTGCTGTCCACATACAGAGCTGTCGAGATTGGAATTCTGCATCTTAAGTGGACATGGGCTCTCCTCTTTTCAGCCCTGGTAGGTGGCTGTCTCCTTCCATGCAGCACAGGGTGAGGACAGAGGTCCCGCAGGCTGGCATGGAGCCCTTCCTCCTCACCTCTGAGGTGCTTAGTCTGCTAGGTTGCTGCTGGATCCAGCCTGAACTTTCCCATCCCTCTCACAGGACAACTCTAGAGACCTGGAAAGAGCCCCATTTCCTCAGAATCTTGTTCCTCTCGAGTGTGACTCAGAGCCACTGTCCTATGTCTCTTGGGTGGGTCTATGCTTTCAGGCCTATTTCTGACTGCGAAATCAAAGCCTGTCCCTCAGTGAAGGAATGTCAGGCATGAGTGAACAGATGGAGTAGGTATGGGGGTGTTACTAGGGGTTTGTCCCTGTGTTGGGAAATCACTCCAGCATCTGCCCCTGTGTGTAGCCTCATAGTCTCTGGAGGCCCGGCCTTAACACCTAGCTCAGTGGCAGGAGCATCTCCCGCAGGTGCAGGCTGGGTCCTAATGGTGTATTTATTTATTTATTTATTTATTTATTTACTATAAACTGCATCTCACTGCTATGTGAAAAATTTGCTTGCCAGAAAAAAGAAAAAAGAAAAGAACGAAAGAAAAAAAGAAAACACTAGAGCTATAGGTGAGTCCCTATCCCACACTCTCACCCAGGGAAAATGCAGGCAAAATGGTATGGATTCCAGATTCTTCTCGATTTTTTATTCCAGTGCATTCTTTGTCTTGTATGCTTAACTCATTTCAAATGAAGAATACAATCAGGGTGAGTATACCAAGCAAAACGGGTTCTGATGTGCTCTAAAATGGTGCTGCCTAAACAGCCTGCTTTGGGATTTTCTCTTCAGGAGTCTGGCTGACTGGTGTGCAGACGTGGTGAGAGGCTAATGGGAGAACCTAGAGGGAGAGGGGAGGTTTCCAAGGATCAGGTGTTGTGAAAACATAGTTGTGAAGCAGGGCAGAGGGAATGGCGTTGACCATTTCACTGAGCACAGAAGTCAGAATGGGGTGGAGAGCCAGAGCTGCCACAGTCAGTTCCTGGTTTGGTCTGCCCTTCCTCAATTTCCATCAGCCCTGGAAGCTCCCTGGATCTCACTTATAAGCCATGTCATCCCCAGGGCCATGGCGAGGGCTTGTTCCTTTGGAACAGCTCCTAGAAGAGGCACCATGACTGACAGTGAGCTGGTGTAAGGCACCAGGCAAGTGCCTGCCTTCCTGTGTCAGGCCACCCGGGCCTGTGGCAGAGGCCTTCCTCATTGGTCTTTGTACTGTGGGTTATAGGTAGGACAGAATGAAGTCAATCACCCTACTAAAGACAGCACGTGTGCTGCACATGTCTTCACTCTTCAGTGGCTGAGGGCTGGTTTGGGGCATTCTTCTCACTGAAGATGAGCGTATGACAGAAAGTTACACACTAGGTGTTAACAGTCATTGCCACACGTAAGGACAAACTAGTACTGTGGATAATTTGGCATGAAAGGCATCCAAATGATGATCCTTCATTGTCCAAGGGAAAACTTTATCAGATTTGAGGGAGGAAAAACTTGCCTGGCAGGTGACAGCCATTTAGGAGTCAGCCAGGGCTGGCCACATCTGTCCATCCTGTCCATCCTATTGATTTGACTGAGGAGCAGCCTAATGTCTGTGAGACATGTTTGCCTCATAGTGGATGGGCTAGTGCATGGCTGGGCTTTCCAGAAGGTGAGGCAGCAGCCTCCACATAAGAGGTGGGAAGTGTCTGGGGCTCTCAGGTACGTTGTGGGCAGGCCCATCAGGCCCGTGCTCAGTTTGTGATGTGAACCCTAGCTGAGAGCCCACCTTGTGGAAAAGACAGACTGTAACCCAGGTACCCAGGCCTGGAGAAGAAGCCTGATAAGAGATGAGTACAGTAGGCACCGGCAGGCTGTCCCTGTGCAGAGTGGAGGAAGAAGAGCAGCACGTGTGGCCAGCCCAGGCAGGGCAGGGAGGTGGCAAGTTCTGCAATGGCACCTGACCTACCTGTACTTCCTTAGCCAGTGTCTGTGCTGCTTCAGTTCATATAAAGCTGAGCAGTGCTCTTCCTGGAGCCTCTGCGGGGCAGCCTGTAGCATTGGAGTTTCTTGAGGAGGTTGTGCACATTTGCTCTCTGTGTATCTTCTGGTTCTTTCTTGGTTCTGCCAGATCAGGTTGGCCAGCATGAATGTAGCTGTGGTTGAAGTCTGCCAGTGTTCTTCCACTACTTCTTTGCTTTTACTTGGTTCAGCCACCAGATGGCAGCAGCACTCCTATCAGTTTTTTGTGTCTGTTGACTTCACATGGAGCCTTGGGTCAGTAGATAATGGGCACTTAGATGGCATGGGGTCCCCTAGTCCAGGCCTGAGTGTGAGGGAACACTAGCATGAGGGTAAGGCAGCCAGCAGTGCTCTTGAGAAGTGGCTTCTCAGCTCCAGATGCAGGTCCAGGTTGCAAGTTGGCCTCTCAGGACCCTGTAATATCACGCAGACTGTTTTTTTATTAACATTTTATTATTTATTTTGTTTTATTTTATTTTATTTTGCAGAACTGGGGATTGCACTCAGGCCCTTGCACTTGCCAGGCAAGCACTTTTTCTACTGAGCTATCTCTCCAACTCCTTATCACCCAGACTCAAAAGATTTTGTTTTTTTATTAAATTTCATTTATTTGTTTGTGTTATGGCCGGCTCAGCCCACCCTGGGGTGGGGGTGTGCAGCATGTGGTGCCAGGGATCGAGGAGTGGTCACAGTGCTTGCCTTAGCTTTCCTCCGCAGGCACTTTAGACCACTGAACCATCTCGCTGGCCCATCACCCAGACTCTTAACAGGATGTAGGGGAGAGTCTTTGTGACCTTTCCCTGGCAGAGTTTCAGAGAGGCAAAGGGACTAGCAGTTGAAATCCAGGGTCTTTGAAAAGTTACCAGCTAGCTACAGACATAGGGGGCTTTGGCAGGAGATGCAGGTGCTGATGGTGTGATAGTGGAGGGACATGATGGCTTCAGGCCTGAGAGGGACATGGACCCCATTGTCAATGACACATAGTACTAGCGAGTATATGTGAAATCCTCTATGAGCTGGGGAGCACAACCCTTCGGTCCTGTCCATCTGCTTGTCCATCCTTCAGAACAGCTGGTCCCATTCCCATGCTCATCAAGGTCTTCAGTCAGCCAGGTCAGGGCCAGTGTCTGCGAGAAGTCTCACCCATTCCCACGGATGCCCTAGGCACTGCTCATAGTGCCATACGGGGCCTTAGCTTCATGTCAGGGACCAAGTGGGCTCTCAGCTCCATGAGAATTCTAGCAGCAGAGAGACAGGAATCTAGAGGAGACTGAGCCCTGGTTCTGCCCACAGAGGTCACGAGAAACTGCCTCTGGAGGCCAAGCCATGTCCTGACTTCCTGAGGATCCCACCAGCCTGCCCCCTTTGTCTTCTTTTCTACCTTCATATGCAGCCATTTTTTCCAGTGCACACAGCCTCACTGATGCTTCTCACCTACTGTGCCAGGCCTACACTGGGCCCAAGGGAGGGCTGCCCCCCTCTTGCCATTTCACAGTTTTCTGCTTTCTGTCCCAGGCTGCAGTACCACCTGGTTCATCCCTGCCCCCAGCTCCAGCTGCAGTCTGCCTGTTGTGCTCCTGGCAGTCAACGTGCTGGGATGGTGTGGGGGCTTTTTCTCCTTGGCCTCTCCTCCATCAATTACATCAGCTTACAGACAAATACCCTTGGGGTCTGGTAAGGGAGGGCTTTTTATTAATTGATTGCTAAGGAAATAATTCTACCTCTTGTGACATGAATTTCTGTGTTCAGCTCTTCTGGGGACTTGACTTCCTTTATTGTTTCCTGTTCCCTTGGATGCTCTGGAGACAGGTAGCTTCACTTCCTCAGCTTAGGGCTGGGCCCCTGAGAACGTGCTGTTGGCTGGGTTTGGGTACTGGCTGTCCTGCCTCTGAGGTGTGACCTCAGGGTGTCCCCTCTTTGGACCTCACCTTCCTCCTCTAGGTTGGCCTTTATCCTCCATGGATGGTAAGGGACAGTGCCAGGTGGTTCTTGTTCTGATATGGAAGTGTATGACCCTATCTGTCCCTCATCCCAGGGCCAGCTCCAAGTCTGTAGCTGGGAGTGTCAGAGGCTGGCACAACTTTCCCAGAGGAGGACAGAGCCCACTTGGAAGGGCTTGAATTCTAGGACCAGCCAAGAAGAGAATGATCTGGGGAAAAGTGATTTTGGAGCGCCCCCTAGTGATCTTTAATTTTCATGGCAACGTGCTACATCGAATCTCCAAGGTGAGTTTTCCTTAAATTCACTATACAGAATGTGCCTTATATGAGTCGCGAGATGCCTTAAGTCTATCAATAGTAATTAGCTTCGCTATTTTTCTTAAGTCTGAGAGGACAGACATATATGGGGAAGTTTGGCCTAATCCCCTGCTCCACCTTCATGGAGGGGAGGTTGAGCCTGCTCTGCTTTAGTTTTCTTTCCAGTAGGATTCTCCATTGGTGAGGAGGCAGTCTTAGTCCCTGAGATCCCCCACTGTCGCCTTCCCGGGCTGAGGATGATTCCTGAGTGGACTGTCTCATTAATTTAATGTGAGTATATGAGGAGAAAACTTTCTTTTCACTGATTACTTTTTTAATCTTTTGTCACTTTGTGTATCTCTGTGTGTGTGTGTGTGTGTGTGTGTGTGTGTCTCTCTCCTCTGTCTCTCTCTCTTTGAGACATGTTCATAGTAAATATGAGAGGGGGAGGCCAAAAAAGTTTCAGTCCTAGTCTGTTTTGGATTTTTCTTCTGGTTTCCAGTGACTTAAGGTTCTCAATTTGAGAACTCGTCGAGGGACACAACATAAGGATGATGTCCACTCCCAGTGTCCTTATACCAGTTTCCTGTGCAGCTGGCATGGAAAATTAAAACCTGAGACAAAATGAAAGAAATCAACCTCTGGGGCCAGCAGGGGGACGATCTTCAAAGCACAGATCTGAAGGTTGGGAACACCTTCAATTCATGGGAAAATGTTTACGCTGCTTTTTCTAAATCAAAGGGAATAAACTTCCTCTGCCTAATGTCATGGCTTCCTTTTTTGGGTGCCTGGGATCATGTTCCAAGCTGTGCAGATTCAATGGGCAGAGCAGGGGATAACTGGCACAGTCCATGAGACATGGTTAGGTCTATGGAATTGAGCCAAAACAGAGCCCAAGGGTTTACTTTTCTCTTTTGCTCTTCCGCTCCCTCACATGCTCAGAGAAGCCTTAACCCCCTGGCTCTCCCCTCCTAGGTCTTATTTTCATCATTTATGTGTATACAGGAGGGAAGAAATTGTTGTATACATTTTTGCTAATGTGTAAGTTGTGGTCACTAGACAATGAGTATTAGCTTTCAGTGTAGATTTGCGGTAATAGCTAGCCTTGTCTTGCTGCAGAGAGGAGCCTGGGCATTTGGGTAGGTAGCATAAAGCTGTTTCAGACACTTCTTTACCCTAGGGCCCAATGGGAGATCTTTTCCTAGGCCATTAGATACCTCTGTCTATCTTGCAGAGCTAATCTCTTTCATAGCCTGGGATTTTAAAACATCTAAATTCTGAGTCTTAAAATAAAATTAGAAAATTTTAATTTTCTAAACACTGTAGTTGGAGCACTTCCAATCAATCCTTTGTTTATTTTCCCCCTCTCTTAGTCTTTTAAAAATTTGGAAGGCTGGTGTGTTGGTGCAGACCTGTAATTCCAGCACTCGGGAGGCTGAGGCAGGAGGATCATTGTGAGTTTTGCTCAGGCCAGCCTGAACTGCATAGCAAGACCCTGTCTCAAAAAAACAGAAAAAAGAAGAAGGAGGAGGAGGAGGAAGAGGAAGAGGAAGAGGAACAGGAGGAGGAGGAAGAGGAGGAGGAGGAGGAAGAGTTGGAAAGAAGTTGTTCAGGCTTCATGATCAGTGGTTTGATTTCCATTCCAAAGATTCCACCCATAAGCATGGCTGGTATTAGCAGGAATCAGCTGTAGCTTGTGCTTTTGGAGAGACACCCTAGAGGTAGAAGTGTGAGTTTTCAGAGGCATTGGATGTGTCAGTAAGGGTCCCTAGCTCGTCTGGCCTGACTTATCTTCTGATCAATATCCAGACAGCAACCATCTGCTCTGGAGCAAGGAAGCCTTTGGGGTTACACTGAGGGCACATGAATGCCAAAAAGGATGAGAAGTGACACCGCTTTATCCCCTTGTTTTGTAGATGAGAAACTCAGTGTTGAATTCCCTTACTTCTTTGGAGTGTATTCGTAAGCATTAGAAGTTATTCATAATCTCCTTGACCAGGAAATTTGGGACACCTCTGAGTTATAGGATATTACAGCACAGGTTCTCTTATATCCTGTGTCTTTATTGACCTAGAAGGGCTAGGGCCAAAATATTGGCTATCCTTATAGCCCTTCTTTTTCTCCAATTTTCGGTCTGTTAACTTACATTCTTAACCTCAGAGGAAAGGGATGAATGAACTACAGTGCGTCTAAGGAGAGTCACCCAGAGAAAAACATTCTCTCAGGCTTTCACAGAAAGTAAAATCGCCAAGCAATGGCCGTGACTTGTCCCGAAGGCTGACACTAACAACGGTTCTACAAAGTACTGTCTATGGTCTCAAACTTAATCCTGAGAGGATCTGACCCTGGAAGATACAGAAAAAATGAATGTTTAGTTATACAGGTCTTGCTTCGACTTGCCCTTGACCACCCTGCAAGAAAAAAAAAATCCTTAATTACAATGCATGGAACGCAGAGCTAGATTGGTGAGATGAGCTTTAGGAGGCTTAGATTCAATAGCCTCCAACATCACAAGCTTCACTGGTGGCCCACTGCAATTGCAAAAC
>PVJA010035952.1:0-21469 GCA_004027025.1 Myocastor coypus | reverse complement strand
GAACAATGCTTTGAAAACCAAACACATTTGAAAATGGCGTAAGTTTCCTTTCCAAGGTTTTCTTCCTAATTACAGAGAAATCAGATTTCTTTCATCTGAGTTTCTCATGATTATGAGAAGGTCCTTACCTAAGTTAATTACATGGCATGTTCTTATTTCCCTAAGGTTCTGAATACCTTTCTGAATAGCATTCCAAGTGCATTTTGGCATTTCATATTCGTACTTTACATGTCACCCAAAACCTTAGCGCATTTCTAGGTGCAAACAGTGGGGCAGTATGTTGAGATACTGAAGAAAATAAGGAGTGTTTTGCAAAATATTTCCTGGAAAATTGTAATGCTCACTTTGGATAAAGAAAGCCAGCCTCTTCAGGAAAACAGAAAAGGGTTGCTTCTACTGGCACAAAGAGCAAGACGGAGTCTAAGGCTTCCATGCATGCATTTCAAATTAGTGGAACACATGCCCTTCTAGACAGTGGTCTGACTTTATGGAACACACTCTGGAAGTTCGGAAATTTTAAAATAGATTTCATTACAAACAAACAACATTATCCCCCTTGTCTTTGTTACTTTTTACTGGTTGCTGGGACAAATACCGGGCACTCAAAATGAAGGAAGCAAAGGTTTATTTAGCTCACAGTTTGTGGAGATTTCAGTTCATACTCTCCTGGCTCCAAAGCAAACAACAGCAGTTCTTGGCACCAGAAAACAATGAAGAGAGAGGAGGAGTAGCTGTGGCATCTATCAAGCTTTTGTCTTCCATGTTCTGTGCCAGCGCTCTACTGTGAACACTGGACCTCCTCCTCTGACAAGGATGTGAAGACCAAGCTGCTTCAAAGACCAGGACCTCTTCAAGAAAGCCATCAGGGCAGGGCTGCACGAAGTCTTGCTCCACTCCTTTCTATATACTTTTTGTGCTGAGTCACTCTAGCGTGGCCCATCTGGCCCTAGGATGGAACCAATCACACCCTAGGATGTAATCAACTGTATCCCAGGTCAGGCTCTGCACATCGTGCAGGATGGGGCCCCATAGCCTGGAACCTGTGGAGCCGATCCAGCCAAACGTCCTCCAGTTGACACAATGTATCAACTACCACACCCCCAAACAAAGAAACCCTGAGTCAAATTTAGGATATCCCTCACCTCCGTGTGATGATACCTATGTAATCTGAATTTTTCCATCTTGCTGAAACATGTCCTCCCTAATACATTTACCAGCACTGTACAAAGGCCATGCGCACTTAAAGAAGGAAGCACGGCTGCTCTGAATGTAGGGCCCCTGTAGAGAAGAGTGAGGGTGAAATACAGGTGCAAGCAGTCATGATATAGTGTTTCTGCCCTACTATAAGCCAAGCTGAAAATTGAAAATAGACTGAAAAGAGGATTTAATGGAGAGTAGGATAAATTACTCAACAATACATAATGGAGAGTAGAATGAATTGCTCAACAATATTTTCTTCTAATTTGGTACAGGGTCTTACTACAGAGTTTGGACTTGTATTGATCCTCCTACTTAGACTGCCCTGTGCTGGGATTGCAGTCATGTGCCACCATGCCAGAACTTGGTGGACCCATGTCCCAGGGGATGGGGCCAACATGGTATATGGTGCCAAGGATAGAACTTGGGTCCCTGTGCTTGCCAGGAAGGCACTTAGACTGCCACACTCTCAATAGTTTCTGACTGACTCGAGATTCTTGCTGCTGAATGTATTTTTCTCATGATTTCCTGCCAGCCAGCAAAAGTAATTTGGGCTGGGGTGAATAGAAATGATGACAATAAAACAGGTTGCAAATGCGTCCATTCCTTGGTTGAATATTCTTTCTTAGGAGGGACACTCCCTCTGATGCTAAGAGGAAAGTAATTTGGTGCGTTTCTTTCCTGAATAGTTACCTTTTGGTAAATAAATCACTGGTGCCCTTCATACTTAGAGAGTATTTATTTATGCAACGTTATAATGCATTTAGTTTGGGATTAGCTATGGTCAACTACGCTAACATCAAGTGATTTGTTGAGAATGGCTCTTCAGAAAAGGCTCAAACAGTATAGGGGGTTATCAGTGTTTAAAATATTTTTCACATTATAAATTCTCTTTACAATGAAAACCATAACTGTCTTTTTTATTAGATCTCATACAGGACTCTTGGCCAGAGCATGCATGTGAAATTCAAGGAAGGACCTAGGGCACAACAGAAAATGTCCTGGGCCACTGATGCAAGCCTCATCATTGCTGGAACACCTGAAATTATAGGTTGATTCTAGGCAAGGTTTCTGACATTTGTGAGAATATTTGTGAGTTTTTCACTCAGAAAATCTGGTCTCTTAGTCATGCCCAGAAAAATGATGGTATTAATGCTGATGGACCTTGGTTTCTTATTTCCTATGGCAGTTGAGACTGAGTGTCAACTTCACGGGTCTTAGATCCACCCTGAAGACTGGTAAAGCACAAGTCCAGATGGTTTCCCATGCATCGTGGCCGCACCATGCTGGGTACCAGCTCGGCATGTTCTGTGTCACGGCTGGCTCTGGGCTTCATGCTGTGTCCCAGTCAACACGAACGAGGTGGTTTTTCTCTGCCATCTCCTTCTGCTGTTGTGGCAGAATTGGTCAGAATAACAGTCCTGAGTAGATCAGAGCAAATGGGATTGATTTCCAGCTGGAGGATGACAACTTGACCCAGAATCAGATGATGTTAAGGCCAGGGGAACTTTGTACTGGAGTTTCATACATTTATATGTAACCATGGTAACTGCATTACCGCATACTGAAATTTTTCAAAAATGTCACTAGGTTTGCATCTTCCAGGTATTTGTTCAAGCAGCATAAGGTTAAATATTAGCTTACCTCTGATTTGCACTACTTGTTTGTTCTTTAGATTAATCGTTTGTTCTCCTTTTGTGGGAGGGAGTTCTAAAGAAAACAAGTTCGGGTCTCTCTTACCACGTCACTACCATAATTCATCTGCCTTGCAACCCGAAAACCCTGGGCAGAATTCCGCCAACCATGAGCTGAATTGAATTTCTCCCATTCTAACGTGCAGATGTCAGGAGAAGTTTCACTTACAGACTTCAAACAGAGCCAGGGAAGGGCACTAGCAACTTCTTCAACTGTTGAGTCATCTGAAAATATTTCATCCATTGTCTAAGAACATTAAACTTTTAATGTTGGCTACAGTGCCTAATGGACAGTCCCAGAGAATCTGCAAAGCTAACAACTCCAAAACGGGAGGAGCTCGGTTTCTTGTCAATTACGGTTTTGTCAGTACCAGTCCAAAGCCATTTCTTGGTAGGCTTACTCTACTCAAGGAGTGGCATCCCCTTCCACAGTGCCACAGCTTTGCCACGCTTTGCATCCTTTCTTTTTGAGCAAAGTACAGTCCTTTACAGCCTCCTTCTAACTGGAAGGCTTTTTGTTTGTTTTACTTTAAAGTTGGAAGAAGTGAAAAATTCCCTTGCAACCCTTGACACTGCTTGCTTCGAGTCCTCTGAAAAATCTCAGTGTGGGCAACGTCTGAGTATCAGTACACCCAGGGGGTACTTTCATAACTGTGCGCTACCTACCAACTTGTTAGGCAGATGAGGTACCCTAGGCCAGGATGCATGGACAACAGTGGGTTATCTCATAGCTAAAAGTGAAATCAAATTTCCCCTATTTGCATTCCTTCTAAGTGCTGCAGATGAACAATCTGTCCAGGCCCCTCTTTTCTGTCTGTCTGTCTGTCTGTCTGTCTGTCTGTCTGTCTGTCAGTCTGTCTGTCAGTCTGTCTGTCTGTCTGTCTGTCTGCCTATCTGTCATCTATTTATCTGTCCTTAAAATAGGCCCTGCATTTGGTATTTAGCAGATTCTGCTTTGTTGGTGGTGGTTCCAGTTGTTTTTGTTATTGTTTGTTTTAATACAAGGACAAATAAACACACACACACATATATATAAATATATATATATATTAACATATATATATAACACATATATATTAACATATATATATTATGTATATATTATAACATATATATGTTATATATATTATATATTATAACATTATATATTATACTATATATTATATATAATATATTATATATATTATATCATATATTATATATTATATCATATATTATATATTATATTATATATTATAACATTATATATTATAACATTATATATGTATTATGACATATAACATATATATATTATAACATATATATTATGTATATGTTATATATAATATATATATTAATATATATAACATATATATTAACATATATTAACATATATATATTTACATACATACATATCGAGAGAGAGATGCATGAATGCACATGAAATTGTTTTTGTTTTGTTTTTTTATTTTTTAGTACTAGAGATTAAACCTTCAAACTGCAATGCATCCACAGACCTTTTTTATTTCAGCTTTATTCTGAGACAGGATCGAAGTGTAGCTAAGTTATTTGGGCTCGAATCTAACTTTTGGTCCTTCTAGCACAGCAAACCAGAGCTGATATTATACCTATAACTCTAATTTTATTTTTTAAGTGTATTTGTACAGAGACTTATTAGGCGACTCATAGTGATCTTCCTGTTTTCAACCTCCTCAGGGACTTGTTGAAACCGGCCGTGCAGCATGTGGTGCCGGAATCGAACCCCAGTCCCTGTGCTTGCCTAAGCATGTGCTTTGTCCACTAAGCTATCTCACTGGCCCTACATCTGTATCTCTTAACATCTTCCTCTAAATATATCTATGTTCAAACATCTCTTCTTTATATGGACAATAGTGATATTGGTTTTTTATTCACTTTTTCATTTTTATTACTTTTTTTTTTTTTTTTTTTTTTTTTTTTTTTTTTTTTTTTTTTTTTTTTTTTTTTTTTTTTTTTTTTTTTTTTTTTTTTTTTTGGTCTTTTTGAGACAAGGTCTTGCTATGAAGTTGAGGCTGACCTTGAGCTCACTTTTGTAGCCCAGGCTGGTCTCGAACTCGCACCAATCCTCCTGCCTCAGCCTCCCACGTGCTGGGATTACAGGTGTGAGCCACCACGCCCGACTATTTTTATTACTTTTAAGAAGAAATAACACTGAGACAGTAGGACAGTCACAATATTTGATAAAATACCCGTTGTTGTCTTCACAGTAGTTGTTCAGAGTACAAGCAAGATGCAGACATGATAACTTTTCTAAACACTTTGGCATAAATATTTCTTGTCATTGAACTAAGTGAAGGTAGTTGCATACATAGAGCAATATTCCATAATAGTAGTGGGTTATTGGCAGAACTGGCAGTGTCAAAAGCTGTTGAGTTGAGCCTTTTACAGCTCAGCATACTAATCTGGCTTTACTTTTTATGCCTCATGGTTAAACTTTTCTACTGGGTGGTTAAGTCCAGGTTAAAGCAAAACCTATATAACAAAACATGTGATTTTCATATATAACAAGGTCAGTCAAATCCCCTCAGGATTTACTTTGAAACCACATACAGGACTTTGTAGAACTGTTGTTAGTGTCAGCCATCTGGATGAATCACGGCCATTGCTTAGCCACTTTGCTCTTTGTGAAAGCCTGAGAAAATGTTTTCTCTCCAGGTGACTCTCCCTAGGCACACTATACATTGATGATCTCTTTTCTCTGTGGCCTCATAATCTCCTTGAATAGAAAATTTGGGACACCTCTGAGCTATAGGATATTACAGCACAGATTTTCTTCTGTTCTGTGTCCTCAGTGACCTTAAAGGGCTAGGGCCAAAGTATTGGCTAACCTTGTAACCCTTTTTTTTTTCCCACTACGTTTTGGTGTGCAAACTTAGTTTCTTAACACTGCAGAAGAGAAAGTTAGTGATACTATTACTGTAAACCATAGGTGCTTGAGCCTATTATCACTGCCTTTATTTAACATGGAACTGGTATTTTATATCAATCATTGATACTTTAATAAATCTCTATAGATTTAAAATAAAACTCTTACACTTTTTTACACATAAATTTAGAAATATAAGCACATTCCAAATTATAGTACGTCAATCTTATGGCATTTTTCCTTGTGTCACTTTTTCTTTAATTACCTTTTAACATTTTATTTTAAAGCAAACATTTAGTTGAGAGAGAGAGAGCATAGCAATAATTGAAATTACATTAGGAGCAGCACACATCTAGTTGATCAGAGTGACAAGCATTCCAAGCATGATTTTAATCTTACACGTTGCTACTCTTAGTGTCAAACATTTGTTGGAGGTTCTGAGGACCATTGTCTAATTTATCTTGTGTACATAAGTTCATGGTTTTTCCCCTGCCGTTTCCTGACTTTTTTGCTTGCTGTCTCTTCATTGTTTAATCCTTAAGTTCTTAATTTTCATAGAGCGATGTTATGCCTTTCCCTTTTTATTTCAACTTTTGTGTTCTTACACTAGGTAGACTATACAATACTCATACATGTAGGTCTGGTTTATTTCACTTATGGGTCTATTTTCAAGATTCACCCACTTATGTATGAAGTCTTCTAGCTTATCATTCTTTTTTTTTATACCAATCCAATAATATTGGATTAAAGTGTATTCTCATGAACTAATTTAAGTAAAGACTATACACTGAATCACTTCATTTCAAAATGAGCTCACATTCTGAGATCTTAGGTTTTAGAACATCAAAATGCAAATTTTGGGGAGACGATATTCAGTGCACAGCAGACTCTCAGCTTGTGAAGGAAGGTGCTATTTTCCTCTCCCCCGGTGTTTCCAGTTCTCCAGTTTTGTGATTTGGTACTAGCAATGCCCCATATTCCTGCTTGCTCAGCTTAGATTCTTCAGAAGCAGGGACCACACGAGCTAATTTAGAGAACGTTAGTATCTCCGTGTGTTTCTGCTTCTGAAAAGAAGATGGAATTTGCCTTTGGGTTTATGAAACTTGCATATTGTTGCAGATCCTCACTCGTTGGTCTATATTTCCCTCTGCCTGTTGGCTTGGTTTTCTGAGGCCAGTTGGGCAGGGGAGATTGGCTCCGCAGCCACAGAGTTAGTTCTAGGCTCGCTTCCACGGAGCCTCTGGCGTCCAAGAAATGAAAGCAGCCCCTTTGCTGCCAGCCCCACAGAACCAAACCAGGAAGGCTTTCAGTAGTCTCCGTCTCACTGTCTGTTCATCTTTAGACCAATTAGAGGATAATTGAGTAGATTTCATCCTGGTTCATTTGCCATCCTTTAATGCCATGGGGCTTGCGTCTGTTAGTTGGCATACAATGATTTGAAAGGAACGTATTGGTGATGCACTTGCTGTAGGTTGCCACCATGTTTTTCATTTCAGTCATTTTAGAAAATAGTATTTAGCTTTATATTTTATGAATTCTTGTTCAATGAAGAAGTATGAAAGATTTTATGCATATATTAGATAGATAGATAGATAGATAGATAGATACAGAGATTTTTGGTTGGTTTTAGCAATTCTTTTGTTATGTACTGTCTTCTGCTCATTTCTCATACTTTTGTACTTTCCTTTTTGATATTTCAGAATATCTTCTTGATATTCATTAATACATAGATGTGCTTGTGTATATATGTTTGTGTATATGTTTGAATATGTGTTTAATTTTACTAAATCAAAATACTGTGGGTTCACTACTCCTTGTTCCTATTTTTTTTTAGAATTTTATTTTATTTTTTCTTGTTTCAGAACTTTTGTTTGTTTATTTATTTATTTTTATGGCCGACTCAGCCTGCCCTGAGGGCAGGGCTGGCACAGCATGTGGTGCCGGGGATTGAACCGTGGTCCCTGAAGCCACCTAAGCTTTCCCAAGCAAGCGCTTTAGACCACTGAGCCATCCTGCCGGGCCCTTCCTTGTTCCTTTTAATTGTTCAAATTCTTACTCAAATCCACCTCATGCATGGGTGTCAGGATGAATTTGAGACCTTTCGGTCATTTAACATTTAATAGGCTCTTTTATTCAAGGTCTGGAATGGGAGGCAGGTCATTTGGAGACATGAATCCTCTCCCAACCAGACACTTGGTGTAAAAGTGACGGAGCAGCTGGAGATGGAGCCACTTGCACAGACAGGGCAGAAGCTTTGGAGGCATCTGAAGTGCAACTTCAGAAGTCTTAATTACTGCCTATACTAGGCAGAGTTCTCTCTCTTACCTGGGCTTTCTACCAATCAACAACGTTTTGAAACCACTTATTTCTCTTTTCTCTAGAGCCTTTCATACTAATTAATGAAGAGTATGATAGCTTTTGTTGATAATGGCATTTGAAATCTTTAAGTGGCCTGGAGCACGCGTCAAGGTCTGAAGCATTCCTTGCTGATTGAGCTGCTTAAAGGAGTAAGCCATCCTGTACAACAGTTCAGGATGCAACCTAGTCGTTCATCTTCAAAAGATTTTGTTTATACTGAAAGCTACTCAAGATAAGTCACTCCAAAAAAACAGTATAACAATATGATGGGTGAGTTCTACAGAGCCATAATTGTTGTTTCAGGTTAAGATCTGGGAGATGATATGAAATTAAAGTTATTGTGATCTGCCTTTTGTAGGGTTAGCCAAAAATCAAAAGCAAATAATGACAAGCAGCTCAGTTCTAGAAAACAGATTTTTGGCTTTTATTGAAGCATGGTATTTACTCTAAGTACCAATGTGCATGGGATTAAGGTACGTAGTGGGTCACGAAACAGAAGCTAGGCTGAATATAGCTCAGTGGCACAGTGCCGGCCTAGCAAGTGAGAGAGCATGGGTTTGATTCCTAGCCCAAATGAAAAAAAAAAAGGAGCGAGAGAGAAAAACTAGTTATTGTATCAGGCACGGAAATTCTACAGATTTTTGCTGGGGGTGGCTGCATAAGTTACTTAATAGTAATTTATTTTGCAAACCAAACCTTCTGTGTTAGAAAGGCTGACCTCCCCCGGAGTTTATGAGGTGCTTGGGCTATTGCTGTGCTGTCCAAGGCCACATCCCATTTCTTCAGCTTACCACACACACTGCTGATTCCTTTTACAGCACGGAGGATGGCGACATCGATGTCCATGACTTGTCTATAGTGCCAAATGCATTAAGTTCAGAGGACTCCACCTCAGTTTAAGGCAGTAATCTTTTTCCTAGTTTCTGGTGCATGGCTTGAGGCTATTGTCATGCTCATTTTGATTCTATTAGTCTTTTCTTTCTTTCTTTCTTTCTTTTTATTTATTTATTTATTTTTTTTGTCTTTTTGAGACAGGGTCTCACTATGCAGTTCAGGCTGACCTTGAGCTGACGTTTGTAGCCCAGGCTGGTCTCGAACTCGCACCGATCCTCCTGCCTCAGCCTCCCTAGTGCTGGGATTATAGGCGTGCGCCACCATGTCTGGCTAGTTTCTATTAGTCTTTTCAATCGCTTTCTAAATCAGAAAAGTGGGAAAATGCAAATTGTATGTGATATCATATTTTCAGAAGTTTTATTATTTTATTGCATGATAAAACTATTATTTAATTTCCATTCAACATGTAATTTTTTCAGGTAAATGTCCTACATTCATTGATATTCACCTAGGGATAACTAGCCTGAAGTCTATATATGCATTTATATATTTATATGTATAACATATGCTTTACATTACACACACACACACACACACACACATATATATATATATATATATATATAAAACTTCAAAAACTAGTACTAGACATGAATATTATTGGATGTTAGAATAAATAATATTTCCATCAAAGAAAAAATATATTTTCCTATAGAAAGTATTGCAGGTACATATGTTGAGTAGTTAATTATATGATTATTAAATCTAAGAAAACTTAAGAAAGTTTTTTTAATTAAATTTTTCTTCCACAATCAAGGATGAAGCTTGAGACCTCCCACTTACTAGGCAGGCACTTAGGCTGCTCGGCTATCTCCCCAGCCCAGATTACTAAATTTTATTTACTCTCTTGAAATATAGAGAGTAGAAAGATTATCAAACAACAGTGAATGGTGCTGGGGAGAAGCTCGATTGTTTAAGTATCTGCCTGGCAAGTGAAGGTTCTGAGTTTAATACCAATCCCAGATACCAAAAAAACCATAAATAAATAATAAATAAGTAAAAATAGCTCTTGTTAATTTCCAATAGCAATGCAATTCTGCTCTTTTCTCACCTAGTTGCCATTTGGCTTTGGTTTATATTTATGAGCTAATATGCATGGATGCTTATTTTTGATAATTTTCATTTCTTAGAATACTTTATTTGTTAAATAAATTTAGGACAGGTTGTTAACACACAATAATTTTGCATATTTCTTTCCAGGGCATGTTTGCAATTCAATCGAATCTTTCAGTAACTCAAACTAGAGGAGACTGAAAAAGAAAGAACATTTTCAGGCACCAGTCTGAAGTGGACTGGAGTCAGATTGCGTAGTTAGAACCGAACTGCTTGCATATATTGTACGATGAGGCTCAATGAGATTTTATGGCTTCCTCAGTAAGTGTTTGCTATCAGCCTTTTATATAGCATGATCTATGGCACGTAATTAGCACAGATGGAAACTGTGGCTGCCGAAGGAGAAAAACGAGGCATTGGACCTACGGGAGTGGTGGCCATTTCTACAAAGTACCTTTGAAAATCCTAAATGTCATTCTGGTGTATTTTTGGAACTTGGCTGACAAAGTGCTTAATAGAAAATGATAGAACTGGATCAGTCCAACCTGCTATGTTTGAAAGTGCTATAGCTTCACTTTACTAGGGGGCCATTTACAGTGTATATTCTTCTTGTAGTGGGAATTTGACAAACAATTACTAACATGCAGGGTTCTATTATTTTTTGCTGAGCTAAGTAGATGAAATCATGATTGCCTAAGGTTTCTTCTATCTAAAGCAACAGAAGTATTTAGACTCTTTGGAAAGTTTCAGAAAACTGGCCGCAGAAATAACCAATAGTGACATGCTTTATTGGACATTGGATCTTACATTTATACTTAATTTTCTTTTGCAAAGTCAATGTAAAGGAATATGAACGTGTGTATCATTCGAGAGATACATGTAATAGACAAAGGAATTATGGTCATTGTTTCAAATTCTGTGCTTACAAATTTAATTTGGCATTACATAGATTGCATTTCTGAGATTTTAAAATTTATAGCTATTGTCACATTATGATAACATCTCTGAAGCCAAACTATGTGTTAAACAACAAATTTAACACATGTATTTATGTTCAAAATGCTTTTTAAGAATGTGTGCTCTCCAATAACCTTTAAAGTAAAATTATACCAGCCACCAACAAATCGTCACATTAGCTAAGCACAAGCAATACTGATTGCTCACCTTTCAGAAAAGTCAGAAACGAATATTATTTAGAAAATGAGCATATCTTATGTAGCTATGATATGGAAACCGCTCTTCAATAAATTTGATTACAGAGCAAGTGCAATACAGATATGACCCCTAGCAAGTCAATAAGAAGTCTACTCCTGTATTTCCTTACATGCCTTTTTCTGAAATGTTATCAACTTCCATGTGTTCTACACGGTCACTTCCACCATACAGCTGATATGGCTAGACACTGTGTTTTTAATGTGTCCTTTCAGTTGATTAAGCTGGGAGTGCCTGCAGAACACTGCAAGAGACCAATGAAATACTACTAATACTATCATTATAGGACATAACAAAACCATGAAGTTCTTTATCTTTGTAAAACAACTCATTAGAAATTAGGCCACGGAGGCAGCCTCAGACATCTAAGGCCTGCCTTGCAAGGACAGTCCCCAACTCAATCCCGGGTACTCCATGCCACCCCAGCCCCACCCCAGGGCATGCTGAACTGGCCACCATGATGGTGTAGTGGGGCACATCTGTAATTCCACCACTGGGGAGGCTGAAAACGGGAGGATCATTGTGAGTCCAAACTGCTCAGTGAGACCCTGTACTGAGCACATAAAAGCAAACCAAGGAATTCTAAAAGTTCCTAACAGTGAAATTGATATTAATAAAACCATTTCTCTGTCCACTTCTGCAATAAATACCTTTTATGGGAAAGCAGAGACATAAACTATGAAGTAAAAGAGCTTACTAGCTGGGAGTGTAAGATAAAACTTAAACCCATAAAACAATCAGAGAGCCAACGGTAACAGTGATAGTGAACTATTTAATTGTTTCCCGTGGTTCAAAAATACATAAATAACCCTTGAGAAAAATCTGTGCACATACATGGTATGAATCACTTCTACACATCAAAAAGGTTTGAAGGTAAGATTACAGCTAAATAGCTTGTTGATATCTGAGAATTTATTTACCACAAAATGAATCTGTTTTATTGCCACTTCAGGAAATGTTGGAAACAAATGGTATTTAGAAGGGAACCCAGTGAAAAGAAGGCAGTGATTAAATTTCCCGGCAATTTGGCATAGCTGCTCTGCTTATGTTCGGTGTGATCAAGCAGTCCCTCAAGTCCGTGCTCCAAGCTGCTCCCTCCTGCAGCAAAAGAGGCAAAGCATATATTTTTGTATATTGAAGCAAAACAAGCAACAGGAGGGTTTTTGTTTTGCTTTAATACTCCAAATTGTCAGGTGCTTTATTTGATCCCCAGGATCTGACATTAGAGAAATAATGCATGTTGTAAAGGCATTTGTCTTTTCATTAATGCTGTGTGTCGATGGACAACATGCTTTGGAGATGGGCCTAAAATACAGGGCACTCTTTGTTCAGAGACCAAATTCCATTCCTTAAACTAAGTCATTATGAGAATTGGCCACAAAATGAAGAACTGTATGGGCCAGCCAAATAGCTCAGCAGATTAAAGCACCTGCAAGCAGGTGCAGGGGTCAGGGGTGCAGTCCCTGGTTCTAGCGTGCCAGCCCCGCCCCTGAGGCGTGCTGAGATGGCAATTGAGACTGGGCCTGGTGGCGCATGCCTGTAATCTCAGCTCTTAGGAGGCTGTAAACAGGCGGGTAACTATGAGTCCCATCTACTAGTGAGATGCTAAATACTTATAGACCTTTCCTCCCCAAAAGAGAAGAACTATATAAAGCATATATATTAAAATATTTAAAGAACTGGTCAAAGGAAATTTCATCTTGATGACCTTGCTTTTATGTGTGTAAGTCTTATATGCAGTACTATAGTGTGTAACAGAGCACCAAACTTCAGGATAGTGCTGTACAATAAAATATATTGTAAAATAAGTAAAATATAATATAATCATATAATATATAATAATATAAATATATACAGTAAAACTAAAAATCCATAATTTTTGACAGTCAGTAGACAAGTGGAACAATAAAGAAGGAATGTCTGTAAGCAAATTACAACAATTTTGTTTATTTTCTAGTTTAAAGAGAAAAATAAAAAAAATAACAAAATAGTTTCAAAACAGGTTGGTAAGAGAGTTGAAACAATGAATACCTGCATACTGTTGTCTTCACAGAGGTTTTTAGAGTGCAAGACACAGGGACGATATCTTGCCCAAACAGTACTAGCACAATCATGTGCTTCCAGGGAACTGAAAGAAAGTAGCTGTGTAACTGCCGTAAGCTACCTGGCGTCTAAGTTTCTGTTTCATTTAACCTTCCTTCTATCTCTTTTCCCTCGATAGTTTATCTTTGCCTTTGAACAGTTTCTATCCAATTCACAGTCTCTATTGTAAATTTTACATCTTTCTTATTCGTTCAGTTTGTGTCATTACTGAGACAATATGAAGTTTAAACTTATGGGTCTGATTTACTGCATTTATGAATACGGTCCCAACTTGTATCCATTTACTACCAGGGTATTTCGTTTAAACTTTACAGATCATCATAAAACTCATTTTTTTTTTTTTTTTTGTTCCTCAGTTGATGGTCCCTGGAGTTGCTTCTAAGACTCCAAAATTGTGCTGCTATACACATGAGTGCGCATGTATTGCTATGCTGTGATATTTTTAATTCTTTTGGGAGGAAACCCAGAAGGGGAATGGCTGAGCTGAATGATTCAGGACCTCCAATCCTAACTTTTTAAGGATTCTCTGGTTTTGCACAGTCTCTGTGACAGTTTTCCTTCTCATCATCAGTGGTAAAGGCTGCATTTCTGTCCACACCAGCGCTTGTGCATTGATTTTTGGATGACAGCCATTTTTCTGGAGTGACATGGAACATCAGCATTGCTTTCGCTTGCAGACTGATCTGGGCCCAAGCCCGGGACCTCGCCACCAGTGTGTGCTCCCAGGCTCCAGCTTTTCATGAATGACCAGTGACACTGCACATTTTTTTTCATCTATTTATTTGCTATTTGTATTTTTGCATCTGAGAAGTGTTATTCATCTTAGTTGTCCATTTTTCTAAAAAATTGTAAAGTGTGGGGGGGTCGAATTTTATTCAGGTTTTTATATATTCTGTATACGTCCTTTGTCTAAGAGACTATTGGCAGTAATATTTTTCCACTTTGTAGGTTATCTTTTCACCCTGTTGGTGATTAGTTTTTTTGGTGCTGTTTTAAAAAAAAGTGTTTAAATAAGATGAAATTCTATTTATTGATTCTTTGTAATCGTTCTCTTGCAAACTGGCTTTTATTTACAAAGTCCCTACCTACACCTATGTCTTTGAGATTTCCACTTATTTTCTATTCCAATAAACTTGGTGTTTCTATCTTAATATTTACTTTATTTATTTTTTCCTTTTCAAAAATGTATTTGGTTGTTTCAGGGTCTTGCTGAGGATTTTTTTTCTGCTATGTTCATTCAGGAGATTGGCCTGTAGATTTTTTTTTTTAATGGTTGGATTCTTCTGCAGTTTTAGAATCAGGGAAACACTTAATTCCAGGGATTTTTTGAAAGTAATGCTTCCCCTTTCCATGTCCTAAAGATTTTCATCCCTAGTAGCGTTAACTCTGCTCTAAATTTCTTGTCGAATGCAATAGCAGATGTATCAGGGCCTGGGAATCCCTTGCTGGTAAATTTTTAATTACATTTTCAGTTTCATTGGATGATGCCAGGGATTTTTTTAAAATAATTTTTATATCTTCTCGATTTAGTTTTGACAATTCTATTGTATTTAGTTATCTTTCCATTTCTCCTGTGTTTTCCATCTTATGAGAATATAAATGCTCATAGTATGTATTGATGACATCCAGGATTTCTGTAAGATTCACTTTGACTTCCCACTTTTAGTTCACATTTGCTTGAATTTATTTTTTAACTTTTATCTTTTTGATGTCTGCTAGGGTTTATCAATTTTACTTTTTCCTTAGAAACAACTTTCTGACTCACTGATTCTTGGTGTTATTTTCTTGGTCTCTATCACATTCATTTCTTCTCTTATCTCCATGATTTCCTCCATTTCACAAGCTTTGAGTTTGGTGTCTTCTTTTTCTACAAGTCTGACATTCCACGTTGGGTTATTTCTTTGAACTCATTCTATTTTCCTGATGTGTAAGTTCCTTCCTCTGAATTTCCCTCATAGGGCTGTTTCCCTATTTTGAAATTCAACTTGGATATGTTGTATCCACCGTATGGATTAATTGTACATACTGTTTAAGGGCATCTTTAATTTATGTTATCCATTGGTTGTTCTAAAGTGTATTATTTAATTTCCATATGTTTATGTAGCTTTCATGATTTCTTTTGTCATTGTCCTGTATCTGTCATTTCCAGGGTCATTGCTCCGTATCAAATAGTATACAAGGAATGCCTGAATTTCCTCTGTATTTATTTAACCATGTTTTGTGGTCTAATGTATAGGCAACTTTGGAGAACATTGCACGTGTAGCTGAAAAGGATGTGCATTCTGACACTTTGAGGCAGGACCTTCTGTGGACATCTACCAAGTCCATATGTTCATGGGCTTCCTTGAATTCTAATGTTTCTTTTTTGATTTTCTGTCTAGTTGATCTATTTGTGAGAGTGAGGTATTCAGGTCCTCACTGTAATTGTGCTAGTAGTTATTTGGTTTTTCATATCTGTTAACCTTTTTATTCAGTTAGATTAATGTGTTTGGTACCTAAACATTTTTTATTATTATCTGCTTTCAGAGAATTTTCTTAACAAAAATTTAGCAACTTTCTCTACCTCATTTGATCAGTTAGAATTGTCTGAAAATAAAATACCTTCCCCTGACTTTAGGGTGTCCTTGTGGCATAGAGTACTGTTTTTCAGACTTTAATTTTTAGTCAATGAATTTATTTTGTGGTTAAATATTTTCTTGAATGTAACATATTGTTGAAACTTGATTCCTGACCCACTTGTCAGTCCGTTTATTTTATTGGTGAGTTAAATTTGAGGGTTGTAACTGTTATGTTTTGCTATGTTATTTTCCTGTTTGTTCCCCGTCTTTCTCTTCTGTTTAATTTCTTGTTCTGACTTTTTCTTGATGCTCATGTGTACGTAGTTTACACTATCACTTTTTATCTTATTCTATTTATTTAAACAGTAAAATTAGAAACAAAGACAAAAACAGAGTAACAAGCGACATTCAAAATGGTACAGTCTCAAGACAAGGTCAAGCATTTAAGAATGATTGATATATTACATGCTTTCATCACCAAATCTGTTGTTCAGATTAATAGTTACAGGTGAATTGGTTAAATAATTTAACATTAATATTTACTTCCAAAAAGCTTTCTAATATATCCTTGAGACCATTCTCTAGAGCTGATTTGGTAGTCACAAATTTCTTTTCTTTCATAGGAGTATTTTCTTTCTACATTAATATTGAAAGATCATTTTACAGGATGTTTCAGTCTTGTTTGCAAACTGTTTTCCTTTGGGGCTTGAAACGTCTCACTCCAAGTTCTCCTTCGTTTCATGCTTTGTATTAGAAGTCTGTTATAATTATGATGGGCTTTCCTTTATAACTGACTTTTTTTTTTCTTTTTCTGTCTTTCTTGCTGCTTTTACTATTATACTCATACTGTAGTTTTGGAAACTTTATTATTATATGACTTGGTGAAAATTTATTTTGGTTATGGCTGTCTGGCATACTACATTCTTCATTGATTCGTGTGTCATATGTGAAAGTCTTTATACTTATTTGGCAAGTTTTTGCCATTATTTTTATGAAGTTTTTCAAGGGTGTTTTTGCTATCTCCTGCCTTCTCCTTGATTTCAGTCAATCTTATGTTGTTATTCTTTGTTTCTTTCTGTAGTTGTTGGATTGACTTTGCATGGTTTCTTAGTATTTTTAAAATCTCTTTCTTTTCCTGGCTATTAGTCATATTCCTGTCTTCTAGATCTGCTATTTCATCTTCATCTTTTTTTTTCAATCTGTTACAGATATTTTCAGTGGTGTTTTTAATCTCCTGTATTTTTCTTTGGACCTGCATAATAGCATCGTAGACTACTTTCCTGTCTGTGTTTGGGATTTATCATTTCCATTGTTTTGCTGAGCTCCTCTATTTGTTTATATCTCTGCTTCAGTAACTTTAATTTTGATTGTTGTTTCTTTTTGCACCATAGAGATTATTTTTTCTATATACCCTTTCTTCCTTTTCTTTCATCTCTGCAGCTACCATTTCAGAGGCCCATTTGTGAGCTTCTGACTCCCTCTATTTCTTTGTGCTCTTAACATGCCCTGAATAGGTGGCTGTTTGGAAATGTATTCTGCTTCTGCATCTTGTCACTTTCTATTAGATTTTGTTTTCTGTGTTGATGTTTATAGATTACTTATGTTAGATAGCCTTATCAGTGGTGTTAGAGTTTCCTAGGATATGTCAGCTCTTCCAAATGCCTTCTGATATAAGTGTTTCTTAGTCTTCATGTGTGTCCCAAGAACCTAACTTTCCAATGTGTTAAGACTCAGGAGTTGCTATCTATTTGATTTAGACCACATTTGTTTATTATTGTATTATAGGGTGTATCTAGGAACCCTTACAATCACAGTATTGTCATACAGTGGGAAAAAACTGGTTATAGCCAACATGGCTATTTATATAGACATCAATAACAATAAACTCAGGTACCTCCTGAAGAGTGACAAACGGCAGCAACTTTTAGCTTGATATCTCTAAGCAGAGGTTCCTCTCTCTCTCTCTCTCTCTCTCTCTCTCTCTCTCTCTCTCTCTCTCTTTATGTTATGGCCAGCTCATCCTACCCTGGGCATGGGGCTGGTGCAGCATGTGGTGCCGGTGATCGAACCGCGGTCCTTGCAGTTGTCTAAGCTTTGCTAAGCAGACACTTTAGACCGCTGAATCATTTTGCTGGCCCCAATGTCTCTAAGCATGGGAAGAATGTCTACAGATACATGGCCTAACTCATTCCAATGATTTGCATGTAATGATGTACTACTAGGTAGGGAGATTTCACTCTGCTGGGGAGGATTCAAGAGGATGGAGTTAAGACGGAGAGACCAGTGAGGTTAGACCCAGGAGGGAATGATGAGAGGAGGAGACCTAGACATTTTGAAAGGAACCAAAAAGAAAAGACAGAATGTTTACTCTCCAGAAATTATCATAGAGTCGGGGGTAAAGAGAGGAAGAGCAAGAGTAAAATACAAAAAGAGAAAAATTAATGAGCTAATTCATGAACGAAAGAAAAAATGGAAGAAAAGAAAAAAGAAAGAGTAAACAAAATTATGCTTACACACCAAAGTAACAACATACAGAAAGAAAAATTAAACAAAACCAAGAGTACATGAGAAAAAAAAGGAGAAAATAAGCAAAAAGGAAATAAACAGCAAAAAAGCAAGCAAATAAACAAAATGAAGAACAAAAGCTAACAAACAAACACTCATGCAGCTAAATACATAAGGGAAGACCAATCAGACAGGAAAATGAAAGTAGTGAAGTTCTTCTAGTGGCATAGTTCTGTGGTATGCCCACGTCAGATCCCAGAAATATACACCCTGGCCAGGGCTGTAGGTAGATTTTTCTCTGGGTGTGGGTCTGAGTTCTGTCTTTTGATTTTCTGTGGTGGGAGTTCTCTCCGCTCATTTAGAAAAGAGAAAGAAAATAGAACAAAGAAAATAATGATGGAAGGGAGGAGGCCCTTCTCTAGAAGCTTCTCCTTGTGGAAAACAGTAGAAGCCCTGCCGACCAGGCTCTGCTCCTCCTGTCTTCACCTCAGGCACAGCACTCGTTTCGTCTACCTATTGGCTCGCATCACTGCTGCGTGGGAGGTTTCCCTGCCTCCCATCACGCATGTGCACCGTGCGTGCCTTAGCCGGTGTCCTACGGTGTTGCTGGTGTTCCTGAGCATCTTAAATCCCTGCATCCACCAATGGAGGGGGCAGAGAGAGAGGAGCTGAACCGGGTCTTCTCAGCAGCCCTGCCACCCTGAGCCAATCCTTACTCTTGCACTAATGTGGTATTTATGACTTACGTTTAACAGCATGCTTTAGCTAAATGGAAAATAGTTGAGTATTTAGAAAAAAATTAGAGCAAACAAATTACAACTTTATCTTTTACAATCAACTTGATTTTTTTTTTTTTTTATGGCTGGCTCAGCCTTCCCTGGGAGTGGGGCTGGCATAGTATGTGGTGCCAGGGATCGAACTGCAGCCCCTGTGATTGCCTAAGCTTGCCTAAGCAGGTGCTGTTAGACTGCTGAGCCATCTTGCCAGCCCAAGTTGATATTTACATGTTCATTTTCTAAAGACTTTGGTAAAATAAAACATTTTAAATTTAGTTTTTGAAGGTATATTTTGCATTTGAATAAACTATAATTCACAAATAGAAATGGCACACGTCCGAGGTGTGCTGTGTGGCAATTTGTTATCTGTATTGATTGCTACAAGTAAGTGAGGTATTTCATATAGTTATCAGTTTTTGCACACGTACTGCAGTATATATGCTTAAAGTCTACTCTTATCAAATGTAAATTACACAGTTTACAATGACCACAGTTACACTACAAGACTTCAGATTCATAGAAATTTTTAATCCAATGGCTGAAAATCTGGAATCTTTAATCAATGTTTTCCTTTTCTCTTCCCTCCCTTGGGTACAACCATTCTGCTTTGTTTCTAGTTTACATACTACACAGTAGAGAAACATACTGTGTGTCTTTTGTGCTTGGATCATTTCATTTAACTTGAAGTCTCCTAGATCCATATATGTTTAATCAAAGACCACATTTCTTCTCTACAATATATGAGATAGACCCTACATTTTCTTTTTAACTGTTTTGGAGACAAGGTCCAACTATGTAGTTCAGACTGGCCTCAGATTCACTACATAGTTCTGGCATCTCTATCTATCTATCTATCTATCTATCTATCTATCTATCTATCTATCATCTATCTACCTACCTGTCAAATAGTTTGTATGTTGCAAACAGGGCGAAGTTCCTGTTCTCATTTCAAGTATGTCTTCACTAACTCAAGTGTCACCTTGACTACGCAGTACTCTTTAAAATTGATGTAATCCTTTTGTCTAATTTTGCCTCTATTACCTTATCAGTTAGTGTCCATATGCAGAAGTTTATTGCCAAGGCTAACGTGAAAGAGTCTTGCTCTATGTTTTCTTGTGGAATGGCTATGGTTTATATCTTATGCTTTAGGACTACATCAATTTTGAGTTGATTTTTGTGTATCATGTGCTTAATTTCAATCTTTTTATGTAGAATGGGTACTAAAATTCAAAAAGATTTTTTACTGAAGAGAGTCACTTTTCCCTCTATTATTATACTCCTGGATCTTTTGGTAAAGTTTACCTGACCCTGCATGTATAGGCTTATCTATGGACCTCCTATATTGGTCCATAATGTTGTCAGTAGTGCGCAGTTTTGATTACTTTAGCTTTATGGTATAATTTGAATTCATATGACACCTCCATCTTTATTCATCCTTTGGGAGATTATTTTGTCTATTAGAATCTTCTGTAAGTCTATACTAATTTTATCACTGATTTTTAGTTATTTCTGTAAAACGCTATTTGAATTTAAATACAGACTGCATTGAGCTATAAATACCCTGGAGTAGTATGGAAATTTTAATTGTATTAACTATTTACACCCAAAATTTACAGATATTTTTCATATTGTGGTTGTTTTATCATTGTTCTCATGTTAAAGTTCTTATTATAAATCATTAAGCTTCCTTGGGAAATATACTCCTGGATATTTTTGACAACATTGTAAATAGGGTGGTTTCATAATTTATTAAAAAATGCTGTTCTGCTGATAAATTATATATTTTTACTTCCATATCTTCATGCAGACTGATGGCTGCAGCTCCCCTCCAACGCGAGGATCCCTGACGTCTGACAGCTTCTAGATGTTACACCTGCCCAACCTATGGGCAGCTCTAGCCTGAGGCCTTGATCTTCCTGAGCAGTGCCCAAGAAGAACTGACAATCTGTGCTAGGCTTAGGCAATTTCTGCCCAATAAAGGAATCATGTCACTTATCATCCTTAGAGTGATTTTCCCTGTTTCGGTGGTCCTGATACTGTCAAATATGGATTTCAATTTGATTATTTTTGTTGTCGTATAATCCTACTTCCTCCCTACTAACCCATGTCAGGGGTCTTCTGTGCACCACAATCTGCATGCTGCTCTTAGCTAATTCTTCTTCTTCTTCTTCTTCTTCTTCTTCTTCTTCTTCTTCTCCTCCTCCTCCTCCTCCTCCTCCTCCTCCTCCTCCTTCT
>PVJA010035951.1:0-21502 GCA_004027025.1 Myocastor coypus | reverse complement strand
GGCATGGAGAATTTGTTCCTAGGAATCAAGGTCAAAGTGTTCATCAATCCAGGCACTCCACCCCTACAAGCAAGAGAGAAGGTAGCCTGGCTACTGCTCCAGCTGGCAGCAGACCCTGGCATCATCCACGTGGCATTGGTTTTAGGTGCATTCAGAATGCAAGACCTGTTAGTTATAAGGCTTCCACCTCAATTTCAGAAGAAGGCCTGGGAGGCCAGGCAGTGTGCTCCTGAGAGGGCAGTGGGTGAAGCAGAGAGTGAGAAGCCAATTCAGTGGAAACCCCAGAAGTTTGGAAAAGCCAAGAATGTGGGTCATGCTAAGAGGGAGCAAAGCCAACCTAAGAGAGAAGCCATGGGAATCATCACCAAGAGTGCTGTAGGAGCAGAGTTGCATGATGCTCACAACTCAGTGCAGACTACTTTAGATCCTCCAGTTGGAACTGTGGGATTTAATGTTTACCCTGCTGGATTTTGGACATGTGTTGGTTCCAATGTTTTGTATTACCCTGTTTGCAACTTTTGGAATTGTAATGTTTATCTTATGCCTTTGAATGTTGGATATGTTTGACTCTTCTATTGTACAGGGGCTCACAGATGAAAATTTGCCTTGGATCTTCAAGGAAATTTGGGATTTGGACTTTTCAGCAATGCTGAAATTATTGGGACTTTGGCAACTCTTCCAGATGGACTAAAATGTCTTTTGTAAAAAGGGATATGTATGAGACTTTGGGGGTCCAGGGGCGGAATGTTATGGTTTATGTCTAGTTGTCCCCCCAAAGCCTCATGGAGTCACTGGACGGGGACTTCTAGAGTCTGAGACTTGATCCATGATCCCTGGGATTATAGGTTTTAGTACTGATGGGATTATGGGTGGAAGTACTTCTGGGATTATGGGTGTAGACTAGGGAAGGAGCTAAGGCAGAGAGCCTGAATGTAATATAAAGAGAGACAGAGAGATAGACTGGAGCTCTAGCTGTTGCTGTTGCTCTACTGCTATGTTGGTTGGCTACCTCTGCCACCATTTTGTTGCTGTTCCACCGCCATGAATTGGATGCTCTCTGCTCTGTTCCACTCAGCCTTGGGCCAGCTGAATATGGACTGAAACCTCCACAAACCGTGAGCTAAATAAGCCTTTCCTTCCTTCATTTTGAGTGTTGGGTATTTGTTCCAGCAACGAGCAAAAAGTAACTAATAATATATATATATATATATATATATATATATATATATATATATGGTGTAGTTGATAAATTAAGACCTGAATGATTATAATAAATATTAAATAAAACATCAAAGTTGACATTAATACATTGCATGTGAATGTAGGATATATTTTATTAAATAATTTCTCACGTTTACTGGAATACCGTCCTTAGTTATTGAAGAATTCTATAGTTTATCTTAAGAGATTTGGGTAAAAATAATTGATCATTTAAAAATACGAACATTTTCTCAAATACATGTGACAGACACTCAGTCTAAGTTTATCTCATAGCAGAAAAGGGTGCCTACATTGTCTAAAATTTGAAATAGATTGTTCTTTATAGTAAACATTATAATGATATATTAACATATTTTTATTTTCATGATTCAAATATAGTTACTGCTACAGGAAAGTTTTTAAAAGACAAAAGTGTTCATAGTAATCATTACTACAATGTATCTAAATAGTTCTTAGACAAGGAAATAATTATTTTTTCTCATCTCATTATAAATCAGCCATGATTATAAATCACCTATGAAAATAGACACCTGAGGTTAGTTATAATAATTTTAGATAAAGCGCTTCATAGATCAGTAGAGAATCTTTGTTGCTTTAAAATGTTCTAATAGGAGAGTCTTCGGCATCACAAACATAAGGGCGAGGAATACCAAATTCTTTTCAACTATGGATCAAATACTCGGCTTCCTACTTCATTTTAATGTGATAGCTCTGTTTATTATAGCCATTTGTTACCATAAAAGTATAAACTGAAAGTTAGCAATGATGGCTGAGTGTAATATATTACATTAAATAAACTTGTCCTGTGTGCAGTACATGGAAAGCTCAGTTTACATTGCAGTAAGTTGGTTTTTTTCTGCTGCATTTACAATTCTGCTGTACAAATAAATTAAGAGAACTTATGACAGCACATTTTAGTTTATCTAGTCAAACCTTAAAGACACTATTGCTGTACTCTCAGTATACTGAACTACACTTAGTTGAGTATTTAGTAATACAATTTGCACACTTTAACTCTTTTAAGAAATGAACAAAAGAAAATTAATAGATAACATCCTAAGCAATACAATATGCATTAAAATTCTAAAGGAGGCTGTTATAAAGGTCATTTATGACCTGGAAAATGTCATTAAAAGTGAATGGGTGTATGGTTTTCAAATTCCATTCCACAATGGACTTTCAGTCCTTACAGACTGAAAGTAAATGTGGACCAGAGAGTGTGGGATTTATATATGGTTCCAAATTACTTCAACATAAAAAAATAAAGGCCAGGGGTACAGCTTAGTAGGGGAAGGCCTGGAGTTCAACCCTTAGGCACAGGAGGAGGGCAATAAGGGAGGGAGGAGGGAGAGAGACAGACAGACAGACAGACAGAGAGACAGAGAGAGAAAGGAGAAGGAGAAGGTAAAAAGGGAAGAGGAGAAGTTGAAATTGAAAAGGTTTAGTTACATCACTTGCTAAGTCAGACTTGATTTCTCAGCTTTCTATTCATGATGAATTTGTACCTTCTGATGTGAGTGTAAAACTAACAGAGGCAATGATGGCATCACAGAATGGAAAGAGGCATGCATTTGGGATAAGAAGACCTAATTCAAATGCATGTTCAGCCATGGGTTAAGTAGGAGACTACTTAAGCAATATGAATTATGGGGAAAGAAGGGGGTTGCTTAGTTCAGGCTCTCGGATGATGCTCTTTCAAATTAGACTTCTATTGGAAATATTTCCAGTGTGTCCCAGCCTGGTTAGTAACAAGAACCTTTGCAGGTTATGTACCTTGTTTCCTTTCAAGCAAGCCAGTTCTGCAGCCAAATGGACCCTGCTTATTCTGGTGAATGTCATGGCTCTGCTTTTGCACTTGTTGCCTTGTGACAGATGTTTTCCATCTTCTTCCTACAGGGCTTAGCATCTTTCTCGGTCCATCTCCAATCCCTTTATGTATGTAAATGTTTCCTAAACCATTTTACCTGCTTCTTTTTTAAAAATGTTATTATATGATTATTTATTGTTGGTAAAAAATAACATGAATTATAAAGATACACAGTGCAAAGGGGAAAATAAATATGAGCATAACCTTATGAAGACTGGCATTATTTTAATGTACTTCATAAGTACTTTTTGCAAAGCCACACTAGGCCTCTTCAACCAAGTTGTTATTGAACAACTACAACAAACAAACTTGGAGAGTGACTGCTTTCTACTTAGCATGAGCTCATGTGAATTATTTCATATTTGTAAATATTCTTACAGAACATGGTTTTCAGATTTTCACAGTAACCCATCACAGACACAGTGCATACATAATTAATGCAATCATTCCTCTCCTATTGGCTGTCATAGCTATTTAAAATACTTTTTTATAAGAAAAGAAGGAAGACATTCTTACAAATAATTATCATCAGCTTTCAACACTATTTCAATAGGAAGCATTCCTAGAAGAATTCCTGGTTCTGTACATTTTTAATACTTTGAAATGTATTGCCAAAGGGCCCCTTAGGAGATGCATCATTCCGCACTTCTGCCAACTCTGGGCAGGGATGCTCATTTCGCTGTGAATTTCCTGCAAAGCCAGGACTCACCGCACTTTCTCTAATGATTTATTTATCCATCTCTTTCACCCACAAGACTGAAAACTCCTAGGTGGCACGAGCTGTGTCACCATCATCTGTAGTGCTAGGGACTCATGCAGAGTCTGCTACGAAAGACAAGTGCTGAGATAATATTTTAGAGTTAATTATGTTTCTCTAGTTTGTTTCTATTTTCTTATTTTCCAATTGGTTGGCCCTTTGCTGTTAATGATGTTAAAAAAGATGGAGTTCTGTACATCTTGTGATTTCTGTATGCTAATTTTAGAACGAGTTTGATCTGAAGTAAGCCGAATTTCTGCTACTGTGTCAGCTATGTAGAGAATAAATATGGCTCCAAGAAAGTGATTTGGTATTGATTCCACATTTCATTCCATGGATATTTCAGAAAATTTGAGAACAAAAATACTGATGCATCTAGAAGTAAAAGCTTTTCTCTAGAAAAAGAAAAAAAAAAAAAAAAAAAGCACACCCTTTGCTGGCAATGTGTGAGAGGCTCCTGCTGTATTATTGGTCTCACGCTTATGTTTCTCTGGTTGGTGGCCACGTGGGCTATGCTTGATCAGTATCATGCAGCACTGTAATACATTGATCACTTATCAGTAGTTAAACATCTCTCCTTAAACCTCCTACCATGCCTCTCAAATCAGTGTTGTGAGATTGCTTATCATACAAAACATTTGTGACTCTGATCATAAAAATTATAAACTAACAGATAAAGATCTATATCTAAGTACCAATATAGTTTTTTTTTTTTGTTTGTTTTGTTTTTTTGTCTTTTTGAGTCAGGGTCTCAGTATGCAGTTCAGGCTGGCCTTGAGCTCACTTTTGTAGCCCAGGCTGGTCTTGAACTCGCACCGATCCTCCTGCCTCAGCCTCCCAAGTGAGTTTTTAACTTAGTTTTGTTCTGTTATGGACTTAATAAATCCTCAGTGAATCAAAGAAACTGTAGTCCACTGCATTATATTACTATACTATAGAAGTCCAAATCTGAAGCAAAATAAAACAGCTTATTTTTACAGGCTTTATATTTACAGTTCTTCAATAATCAGACAATAGCAAGATTGTTACAAGGGAAACATTTAGCAGGCGCAGACAGGGTCAGGAATGCAGAAGCTAGCTAGTGTCTCAGGCAGCCTCGATTCGAGGCTCAAGAGTCTGCAGCGAGGATCCAGAGCCTGGCCTGTTGTTGGCCCGACCCTGCAGCTCTGTGCCTGTTGCCCCAGGAGGATACACGGGAGATAGTGCACTTCCTTTGAGGAAGCGTACAGATGCTGCACATTCGCAGTGTAAAGCACTTGGCCTGGAATATCCTGTTATAATAAAAAAAAAAAAAAGCAAGTTTTCTACTAAAGGAGGATTTCAAAGTTCAATCAGATCTTTTTAATAAATGTAACTATATAGCTAGTAGGAAACTATCCAACCAAAAAGTGGGAAATTAAGAAAATGCTACAGCTTACAGTGAAGTATTATTAGGTGTAAGATACACCAGTAATGTAGTGCTAGCTATACATAAAATATTTGATCTTGTTTCCCTAAGTTCTGTTGCCATTTAAACTAAATATTCTTATTTAGTGATCCCTATCTTACTTTTTAAATAAAATTATTATTTAATTCACTAAAATGCAATATATTTGTATGAAATTGTATAATTTTATAAATAACCTATGTTCTACATTTTTTCTTATGCAATATTGCTACTCAATTACACTTTATAGAAAACATAATATGCATTACTAAAAAGTGTTTTTATCCATCTTTCATTAGTATGAATTGCAAGCAGACCCTCAGTTACAATTCACATACTGTGCATTCTACCCTCCTGCAGGCCCAAAGAAGGAAAGGCTATGTTAAACTAATTTTGAATCCATGTTTGATTTAGTTTAAATTTGCTTTATACTCCTACTAATGTAGCAGAAATCGCTGATATAAAAGCAATCATACTGTATTCTTCTGAAAAGTTTGAATTATTTACCATTAAAAACAACTGCTCTTGAGAACACTCACTCGGGATCCTCCCTACCCCGTACCTGTCTCAGACAGGAGCATTCTTTCCCTCAATACATATATTCTCCTCATTAAAAAAAAAAAAAAAAAAAAAAAAAAACTTCATATTAATGCCGCATGAATGTCTACAGTAAGTAGGAGAAGAAAGTTCCAAGGACTTGAGACAATAGTGAGAGAAAGACACTGGGAATTCCCGAAGTCCATTGCTTCCTTAAACCAACGCTTTAATGGGGACTTCCTCATTTCAAAATCTCTCTCTGAAGAAACCCTGAGCTACTCCCTTTGAGGGACTGCACGGAGTGCACTAAGTGTGCTACAATATTTCCAATACCAATTTTCACTGTAACCCATAGATTTCACCAAAATGGAAGCTGAGCTTAATAACGATCAGTGTCTATGGCTCAGTGTCTGCAAACAAAGAATTAATGGAGGTGTCAAATCTAATGAGCAGAGGGAGAATGAATGGGAGCAGAATTCTAGATTAATATTTGACAGTTACATTTAAGGTGAAAGCCCTTCCTATTCTGGAAAGCAGTGAAAGTTAAAAAGATGAGATGAAATTTTTTTCTGTATGCAGGCTGGTTTCTAATTAAATGTGGAAATAAAGAAAGAGACAAAGACAGACAGTAAGCTCAGAAGCCCTTACACCTTCAAGCACTGTCAGTACGCTATCATGACGATAACTTAACCTCTGCATCATATTTCAGCTTTAGGTCCGAGAAATAAGTGAAAACCTTTTAACCTGATGATCTTTTACTCCTGACTTATAATACTCGTCAAAATGAGATTACAGCTAATTTAGAATAACAAATGGAAATGAATTTGTGGTATCTTGTATATTGTGAGAGTACAAGCTAAACTAGAATGTCTACTTTTAGAAATAGATGTCTGTCATCCAATACACCAATAGCGGCAGTAATCTCTATGCTCTTATTTTAAATGGCAGAGCTATATATTGTGCAGGTATTCATGAAATTGTTCTCTGCACACATTTTATCACACTGTGAGCAGATATATCCAACTTGTATTTCCACACAAACATGGATATTTTCCAAAATGAACAGGTTAAGCTATTAAAATTAGAAGGTTGGACATGGATATAAATTATACACTCAACTAGTTAGCATTCATTATGCATTCTATTCAAATATCTTAGGTGTTACTAAAATTTGCAAAATGTTATCGTTCTTGTAAGCAGATTGACTTTGAAGTTCAGAAGCAGATGCGAAGTAGGTTTAGATATTTGGAAAACGGGTTGATGGGATGGCTTTGAAGAATAAAGGGGAAGGGAGGATGAGAAGACAGGAAGGACCTTGAACCCATTACTAACGAATGAAGAGGGAAAGGAATCACTGAGATGGAGGAGCCTCAGTTTAAGTACAATGCAAAGGTCTTGGCTAGGTTGGAGGGTAGTGATATGGTAATAGTAGGAACAATGACCTCAAACCCTGCTGCCTTTAATTATTTTCCTAACACTCAATATAGTTCTGGTCACCAACGTGTAGGATATTTTTACAGAGACTACACCATTATCCAGTTAACACAAACTAGGTGTGTTACAACTCACCTTATGTCACACAGTCAGAGTCAGGTCTCCTAGCTGAAGAGTGCAGTTCCTCAAGACTGCTTCCCGCTCTGGATGTCAGTCACAAGGATGAGTCATCAGGATTTGGGACAGCTGTAAGTTGAAGGTTTCTGTGACCACCTTTTTGAGATCGTTAGCTAGAATATTTACCCATTTTTCTTGAAAAAGATACAAATGAACACCCAAATGGAAGATATGTACAGAAAGTTTTGTGGGAAAGGAAATGGATTATCTGTGCCCTCAGTATCTGGAAGGTTCCCTGAACTTTGAGGAATCTATGGGCTTTGTTATGTTGGCATGACTTGCCCTAGGAGAAAAATTCAACCATAGGTCCCCTGCTCAGAGGGGCGCTTACAGTCCCATTCCTTAACCTTCTGTGTAGTTGTGCTAGGAAGAAGCCCAGGATGAGGTTGAATAGCGTCATCTCATTAGCGTAGAAAGCACACAGCATTTTGCAGGTGTCAGGGTCTCTAAGGGTAGTATGCTAAGAAAGAGGATCAGAGACCAAATACTATTTCTTATGATAGCCCAGGATCTCTCCAAGCCAATGTGTCGGGCAGGACGAACAGCTTGATTCTAGAAGCTGGAATGTTTGGTTACTGGCAGGGAGAAGCTGGGTAGGGCACAGGGAGTTGGGGTGGTTCAAGGAGAAGGTAGCCTAGGGTGCACACCACAGCAGAAAGGGAAAGGTCATGGGTCCAAGTCCTAGCACAGTCGCACAAAAACAATCACAGCTGCTAGAGGTATGCAGCTGCCCCTCCCAGGGCAGATTTACCACAAGGATTGAAGAGAGCTCTGAGCAGGACCCGTTACGGCTACCAGACTGACCAATATGTAAAAGGAAAAAATACCTCTTTCCACTCAGAAACTCATCTCCTTCTCCCTCGCCTAATGTCTGTTTGCAGGGGAGGGTCTTGACCGTGGCCTTCCTGTCTACTCTCAGCCACCCTGTTTCTGAGGGCTAGCAATAGATCAGACAGCTGGCTGCTGTCTTTCCCCAGAAGCCCTCTGCCTGACTCATGTTTGACATTTGTCTTCCTTCCCCAGGATGAGCCTCTGAATTCACTGGGACCCAGAGTCAGCACCTCACACACCAGTTTTTTTTCTAGAAGCTCAGGCAGGTTCCGTGGCTATTTAACCCTTCCTCTTCTCAACTCTAAACTGTGAATAATAAGAAATTCAAAGAACTGCTGTGAGGATTTGATGAGAAAATACTACCAACCTTGCAACATGGTGCACGTTAAGCATTAGCAACATCTATTGTGATTTTAATTTCTGTGTCTGTGTTGTCTGTAGGCTCTACACACTCACTGAGAAGAACCTGGGTTACTGTGGATTTTGCTTCCATTTGAGCTGGCTAGCTTTGTTTTGAGCTGTTTGTGTTCTTTAATTTAACTGAAAGTAGGAATAAATGATGTCAAAAATGTACAAACTACCAAATTAGACCCTTGTCCAGTGCTAGGGATTTTAAATTTGAAGTATTCCTATTTGAAAGAAAGCCATAGTTCTATGTTGTTAAACCTTCACATGTCTGAGAAACAAAAATAGATGTTGAGGCTTTGTGGTTATAAAAAGAACTGAGTTTCCTGCATAGTCAGAGGTCGAGACAACTGTGCCCCAGAGGTGCTCAGTTTACTAATCAAGAAGTGATACGGTGTCTGTTACTGTTGTTTCCCCATGCAGAAAACACTGAGCATAACATTAGTAACTTCTTTACATTTTATGCCTCATGGTTAAACTTCTCTGCTGTGTGGTTAAGGGCAAGTTTATGCAAGACCTGAGTAACAAAAGGTGTCACTTTTGTATCTCCCAAGGTCAGTCAAATCTTCTCAGGATTTACTTCGAAACCATGTACATTGCTTTGTAGAACTGTTGTCAGTATCATCCATCTGGATGAGTCCAGCCATTGCTTGGCCAGTTTGATCTCTGTGAAAGCCTGAGAGAATTTTTTCTCTCGAGGTGACTCTCCGTAGGCACCATATATTGTCAATCCCTGTCCTCTGTGGCTCCATAATCTCCTTGAACAGAAAATTTGGGAAACCACTGAGTTATAGGATGTTACAGCACAGATTCTCTTATGTCCTGAGTCCTCACTGACCTTGAGGGGCTAGAATTAAAATATTAGCAATCCTTGTAGCCCTTCTTTTTCTCTAATTTTTAGTTTGTAAACTTATATTTTTAACCCTCCAGAAGAGAAGCTTCAGGATATTAGTACTCCATAACATACACCATAGGTACTTGAGCTTAACATCACTGTCTTTCTGAATATCAAACATCTTACACTTAACTTGGAACTGGTATTTCCCATCAATCATTTATATTCTAATAAATTTATATACAATGTGATAAAAGCAGTTACACAGTATGCTGGGCTGTAAAAGGCTTAAATCAACAGCTTCTGACATTGCCAGTTCTGCCAATAATCCATCACGATTAGGTAACACTGGGCTATGTATACAACTACTTTCTCTTAGTCCAATGAGAAGAATTTTTTTGTACCAACAATGATTAGAAAAATTATCATGGCTACATCCTGTACTTGGAGTTGGGGAGATAGCTATGTGGCACAAGTGCCTGCCTGGCAAGTGCAAGGTTGTGAGTTCAAATCCTGGTCCCACAAAAAAAAAGTACATCCTGTACTCTATATAACTACTACAAGGACAACAATATACATTGTATCAATTATTGGGAATGCACTACTAATGTGTTTTTTAAAATGTCACATTGTAGGGCCAGGGAGATAGCTCAGTAGCATAAGCGCCTGCCTGGCAAGCACAAGATCATGATTTTGATCCCTGGTGCCAAAAATAAAATTTTTTTTAAAAGTCACATTGATATTTCTTATTAAAAGAAAAAAATCAGTAATTTCTTGAGAATGCTGTTGATAGATATAAACAAAAGCAGAGTAGTCTGAGACATTTATAAACCAAATTAAGGAATGTGGTTGTCTGTGGCTTATGGTGATTTTACCTGGGAGCTTCTTTCCATGTCCTTGGTATTTCAAACAAAAAAATTGGAAAAGACACATAGAAGAGAGAACAAAGCTGTAGTTGTAGTAAAGGTGGAGAAGATGTCCAGTACACTCTACAGGGCAAGAGCTGGCAGGCGAATAGGCCCTGAAGACAAAGGGGGAGGAATTTTTGTGTTCAGAATACCAGGACTGCCTACTCCTGATTCAAATATAACATTGCAACAGATGCCCTACAAAAACTCTTTGGGTCTCTTGTCAGATGTATTTGAAGGATCAGAAAGTGCTTTTTTTTTTTACTTTTTTACTTTTAATAAGAAATAATAATGGGACAGTTTCACAACTCATTAGTAGGACAGCCGAAATAATACAATGCATATTGTTGTCTTCATAGTAGTTGTTCAGAGTACAAGATGCAGACATGATAACTTTTCTAAATACTATTGGTAAAAATATTTCTTCTCATTGAACTAACAGAAAGTAGTTGTATACATAGTCCAATATTCCATAATACTAGTGGGTTATTGGCAGAACTGGCAATGTCAGAAGCTGTTGATTTGAGCCTTTTACAATTCAGAAAGTGACTTTTGATGTGTCATGTCCATATGAAATAGGGTCTTCCAGCTCATGCTCTGAGCAGCGCCAGATTCAAGTGAAGGATTGAAACTGCTGCTTTCTGGTTAGTTCTATGCGCGGTGCTCAGGAGCCATAAGCCTGGGTTCAGACTTGGGTTCAGTGTTCTGTGTGCTTTCTGTTTTTAGGACACATTTCCCTCAACCCGTTGGCCACAGGTTTTTCAAGACATTTCACACATTCTGCTCAATTGGCTTTGAGGTCTGCCTCAGCCCTAAACTCCTACTGCAGTTGGGCCCTAAACAAGTGTTATGAAAAGCTGGTTGGGATATGAACTGATCCTCAGAGAGTCAGTCTGCAGAAATCAGTTAAACTTCAGTCTTTCTGTCTTATGTTTTATAGGGAAACATCCTCCAAGGTGAGAGTTGAAGATTTGCAATGTAAAAGCCCGCCTCTCAAAAATCTCACATTACCAAATGGGCAAGATAGCTCAATGGACTAAGTGCCTGCTTAGGCAAGTGCAGGAACCAGAATTCAGTCCCCAGTACCACGTGCCACACCAGAACTGCCCCTGGGAGTCTGAGTTGACAACCAAGTCTGGGTGTGGTGGTACACTCTTGTAATCGCAGCACTGGCGAGGCTGAAAACAGGAGGATCCCTAGGAGTCAGAGCTGTGTAGTGAGACCCTGTACCAAATACATTTTTTTTAAATCTTACATTGCATTGGTGACAAGAAAGAAGCAAGTAGAATGTACAGTGGCCCTCAGTAATACTGGAAATACCAAGATGCCACATGGCCAGTCTCCTTTTAGATAAAAGCTTACTACTTGCATATAGCCAGTACATATCTTCTCCCTTACTTGCAATCATCTCTAGATTACTTATAATAGCTAATATAAATGCAAAGATATGGAAGGAGTTGTTATACTCTATTGTGTAGGGAATGGCAAGAAAATACACATTAAACAAATGTAATTTTTAAAGAATATACTTAATCCATGGTCGACTGAATACACAGACAGAAAACCCATGGATAGAGGGGTAGTATAACATAAGGAGACATAATAAAGGACAGTAGAAAAATTCCGTATGTGGTAAATGCTATAGAAAAGAGGCTGAGCCGGGCGTTGTGGCTCATGCCTGTAATCCCAGCACTTGGGAGGCTGAGGCAGGAGGATTGGTGTGAGTTCAAGACCAGCCTGGGCTACAAAAGTGAGCTCAAGGCCAGCCTCAACTGCACAGCGAGACCCTGTCTCAAAAAAAAAAAAAAGAAAAGAAAAGAGGCTGAGAAGTCAGTCTTGTATTTAAGGTGACATAAGTTAGCATGAAGCTTATTCACCAATTTAATTTCCTTTATATTGAACATACATCACCATGGTATACTCAGACTTGTGGCTACAACGGTCCTATTTTCAAGACAACTGACTTCTGGGTTTGAAAATGTACTATGCATCTTAGAAAATAAAGCTAAGTGCATGATCCAGGCTACACTGATGTGGTTTCCAATAATACAGACAGCAAGCTACAGAAAAAAGAAATATATTACTTATTCAAAAATGAACGTCCCTACTATCTTTATAATAAAACTACAGATTTACATGCCAGTATATTTAAAATCTAAATAACCATAAAAATATAAATAAAGTTGGGGCTGGGGAGATAGCTCCGTGGCACAAGTGCCTGCCTGGCAAGTGCAAGTCATGAGTTTGAACCCTGGTCCCACAAAAAAAGGGGGGGGATATAACTAAAGTGAAGCTAGAAAATTAAAATAAGTCACATTATGTTGATAGTCTATAAGGAATCATAAATGATGAAGCCTTATTACCCAATAGATTACATTCATAAGTGCATCTGGAAGGAATTTTCAGACATCTTTATCACTGTGACAAAATACCAGAGAAGAAGAACTTAAAGGAATAAAGATTCATACTTTTTAAATCTATAGTTTATACTTTTTAAATCTATAGTTTATACTTTATAAATGGCTTCTGATTTGAAATGGTTCCCCCCATGATTGGCTGTTTCTGTTGCTGTGGCCATGAGGTGACACAGAGCTTCAGGGAAGAAATGGCAGAAGGGTGTCTGGGAGCAAAACTGCCCACCTCCTCGCAGCTGGGAAGCAGAGAGGAAGAGGAAGAGAGTTGGGGACTCATCCACCCTCCCAGTGACCCACTACCTCCAACCAGTCCCCAGTATCCAACAGCCATTCAGGTACAAATTAAGCAATGCACTAATGTGTTATTGAGCTCGACACTCTCATGATGTAATGGCCTTTCCAGAAGCCCGCACCTGTGAGTTCATAAGGCATTTTGTCAACATTTTTTTCTAATCAAAGTAATAATTGTAATTTCTTGAATTAAAAATGATCCTCTTCATGATGAACTAGCATTTTTTTAAACCATCTTTATCAGACAGTTTGGAAAAACACCTTAGTACTATTCTATAAATTATCATGGACTCAAATTTCTCAAGATTTGAGCATTTTGCTGCTAATATGAGGGCAAAACGAATGAATAAATGAGACACACACCACAGTGTCTCGGTTCCTCTGGCTTCTTGCCCCATGTTTGTACAGTTCTTCAGGCAGAAATGGCACCTAATGTTAGATAGTGCTGTGGCTTTCTCTCTCTCTCTCTCTCTCTCTCTCTCTCTCTCTCTCTCTCTCTCTCTCTCTCTCTCTCTCTGTCTCTCTCTCTCTCTTTCTCTCTCTTTCTCTGTCTCTCTCTGTCTCTTTCTCTTTCGTTTTTTCTCTGTCTCTCTCAGTCTCTCCTCTCTCTCTCAGTCTCTCCTCTCTCTCTCTGTCTCTCCTCTCTCTCTCTCTCTCTCTCTCTCTCTCTCTCTCTCTCATTTAGTCTGGGGTCTACAGGTTCTACAGGGTCTCACTTCAAATTTGTAATGATTCTCCTATTTTCAGCCTCCCAAGCACTGGATTACAGGTAACCGCGAGGTTACCTTAGTCACAATCTCAGCACACCCCAGAGTCAGAGCTGGAATATGTGAAGGTCTCTTGAGAAAAATTTTCTTTGTTTTGTTAGGAAGTTTTCATCTCTGTTAACTATCCTCAGGCAACAATGTCTCAGAGTTTCTGCTGAACATGGGAGCTTCAGACTGGGATAGACCTCATTAATATGGGAGTAGTAATTCCAAGAAATAGGAGTCCCTACCAGCCTCACAAATGTAAAGGAAGAAGGAAACTGAGTTCTTATTTGCTTTAATTCTTATTATGGAAAGCTGAATCCTCTTTACCTCCAAACAATTCCAAATAATAGTCATAATTAAACCAAGAAAGAAATAACAAAGTAAAGTATTCATATTTTTGCTATACTTTCTACATACTCAATTTAAATAAAAGATGGCTGAAATTACATTGTATCTATCTGAAGATGTCTATAAGAACCTATTTATTCTAACTAAATGTCTTTCTGCTCTATATAACAAAATTGTCTCAAGAATGTAGCTAATTAGTATAATGTTTTATGTTTTATTTACTTCCTGGGTTTATTTTGCTTCTAGTCTTATCTAGTTTTAAACTTATGATTTTTAGAAAGAATAGCTATAAGTATAAATGTGAGTTGCACAAATTGCTACACTCTTCTGTTAAGATTGATAATTAATAACAAGTGCAGATAATTATATTTATAGACACTTTATTTTACTGAAAGAAGCTGATAATGCTCTGAGGTCCTTCTGTAAAACCAAAAATTAGTTTAAGATAATTAATAGTTCTGTTTATGACTTCCATAAAGTAAATCATAGCAGGGGAGAGGGACTTTTATCTTTTATTCTCCAGAAGGTGCCTTTTAAAAGTATCTTCCAGATACCCTAAAGAAGCAATGGAAATTCACTGAGTATTTTACATTGAGAGAGTTGTCCTCTAGGAGATGTCAATGTTCAAGACATCAGTTATCTAATAAATAATCGTCTAGCATTCACTGTGTGACAAGGCTGTACTTGGGATCGTTACACATGTCAACTAATTTAACCTCCAAACAACCTCTGAGGAAGGTGCTTCTATTTATATAATACAGATGGCCCAATGAATTGGTTCTCCTGGCTCCAGAGTACACACATGCTGGACATGTAAATGTGAATGCAGAAAAAGGTCTGGGTATACATTTGTTATCTTAGACTAAGGTGTAAGGAGTGAGTGTTGGAGTAAGACTGAAAAAGTAAAACAAAGCAAAAAAAAAAAAAAAAAAAAAAAAAAAAAAAAAAAAAAAAAAAAAAAAAAAAAACAAGGAAGAAAACACAGGTCCAAGTGTACATCTTCTACTCCTGTGCTCTCCCTTGCTCATGGAAGCACTTTTGTTTTCCATTCATAATTTAATGGTTGGGGCCCGGCAGGATGGCTCAGTGGTCTAAAGCACCTGCTTAGGAAAGCTTAGGCAGCTGCAAAGACCGCGGTTCGATCCCCGGCACCACATGCTGCGCCAGCCCTGCCCTGAGGGCAGGCTGAGCTGGCCATAAAAATAAGTAAATAAACAAACAAACAAAAGTTCTGAAACAAGAAAAGAAAAGAAAATTTTAAAATTCAAAAAATAATTTAATGGTTGGCGTTTATTGGGGACAGATGCAGGGCCATAAGGAAAGAGTTCCTCTCCTCCTTAGTCTTAGTCTGGATTCATCACCTGGGGTTGAAGCTCATGAAAGTTTCTCATATTAGGAAATAGATCTGTTGACAGATTCCATCTGAGAATACAAGAGGAACCAGAGCAAATGTGAACCACTTTCAGCCCCAGGGTGCTGTGGCGGTTTGGATAAGTGTTCCTCAAAGGCCCGTGAGGTGGAGCCTGGAGCCTTGGTACATGTTCCTTGGCACTAGGGGTAGTAGGGGTGGTCTTAGGTCATCAGGGGCAGCCAGTAGATGGCATGGTGAACCACCCACACTTTGCTCTTCCTCTTTCATATCTGGGCCATGCAATGAGCAAGCCTTCTCTTCCGTGCCTTTGTGACGGGTTGTGCTGACTTGCTATAGGCCTAAAGTCAACCAGCCATGGACTGGAACCTCCAAAACTGTGAGCCAAAATAAATTACTTCTTTTTAAAGTTGGTTTTCACAGGTACTTGTCATAGTAACAGAAAGCTGACTAACATAGTTGCATATTGGTTATCTTCTTTTCCCTTTCATTGCTATGTTTAGTAACTCTTCTTCTCTATTCTTCATCCTTGAACTTGAGGAAAACACCTTTCTTTCAGCAGATATAGTTCCTTTAACTAAAAAGAGATCTACATAAACCCTCTTTAAAGACTTAGAATAATTTTCAAAACTATGCAAAGCACAACATAGTAAAATCAAATGAAGAATTTAGATTAGATACAGGAAGCATGATATAAAACTAGCAGAAACTGACAGTGAGACAACCTCATCAATTCCTGTGTGCTCAAGAGTAACAGGATGAAAATGTGATTTTTCATTTCCATCAATCAACACAAAATTAGAATTAAAATTAAATGCATTGTCCTTTGGGTTACAAACAGTCCTTAAAAGAAGTGTAGTTATTCTTTGGTACAGATAGAAATATGTAAATTCTTCACACCCCTGAGTGAGAACCACCTACAATAGTGATACTGCATACAGCAGTGGAATGGATTGTGCCTGTGTTAATATGGTCTTCTCTGAGCACAGCAAAAAAACAACAACAGCAAAAAAAAAAAACCAACAAAGTAATTGTTCCAGGCCACTTGTACAGTTCCTTATTATTGTGACTTAATTTTAGGATGAAATTTAATGTATTTAAACAGACCATTGGGGATTATTTTCTCTGACAAATACTTGGAGCCTAGATAGGCCAATCGATGGGGACAGATGTATATGGATTGCATATGTTAATAAAGACTATTTTTTAGGTTAGATGCCTTATTTGTAGCATGATAGTGCATGAGAAATTATAAATTGCATATGACTTCTTGCAAGAAGGGATATAAAATGATGCAGTGTTTGGTAAATACCCACAGAAGACAAGATGTTTGAGTCCCCAGCCACCCCAGGGAGGGATTCTTAAAAAAATACAGCGTTTGCAAAAGGTGTTCATTTATTGGTTTTTCAAATTTCCAAGCAAGTTGTACTGGGGAGAGCTGACCTAGTATGCATGCTCAAGACCCCTTTGCTATTATTTTTTTTTCCATTTTGCATACGTCTGATGCTCATTCTTCGATATGAGCCCTTAGAAAGAGAATATCCTTGTCTTATGTATCTAGACATAGTAAATCCCTTGACAGATTTTCTTTAGGTGGTATTTCTGACTTATTCACAGAGTAATTTCATCCAGCACCTGCAAGCATGTGTCCTTTGCCCTGGTGGTAATTGATGTTATCCTCTCTTCCTTGTCCTCCAGGTCTCCTCCGCCTTTGGCAAAATGTCTGCGCGCTGGTCTCCTCTAGCGATGCACTCTCTTCCTTCAGTGCTTCCCTACTCAGCTTTGCAGTTCTTTCTCATTTTCTTTCTGTCTTTGTTTATGTTTTGATGCTGGCAATTAAACCTAGGGCCTCTCACAGGCTCTGCTACTGAGCTACACCCTCTTCCCCTTCTCATTTTCAAAAGTAAACAGTGTCAGGAAAGTATGACCTGCAGTGAACCTGTTCTCTGGCATCAGCCAATACCACTCCTTTCCTCCGCAGAGTATAAATATTAATTTTTAAGATTATATTTAATGTACTTTAAGGTTGAGTTTCTGTTTCCTGTATCCATTTAAATGATAACTAATGGTGAAATATTTTTGACCTTTTAACATACAATATGTAAGTGCTGAGTTTGCCTGAAGCATAAATTGTGATTTGGGAACATTTACCAAATTTGAAAATTAAGTTTTTATTCAAATTTTTTCCACAAGCAATTCTATTTGAACAGAAATGTTAACCTTTTGTTATATAAATGGATTAGCTAGGAGACAGTGTATGTTTGGCTATTTAGACCAAAATAGTCATATGAATAAGAACTGATTTTTGTTACCCAAAGTTGATTTGCTTCAAAAGTTGTAATTATCCAGCCAGGCATGGTGGCTCATGTCTGTAATCCCAGCACTTGATTACAGTGCTAAGACAAGGAGGATCAGGACCAGCCTGGGTTATAAAAGTGAGCTTAAAGGCAGCCTGAACTGCATAGTGAGACCCTGTCTCAAAAAGAAAAAAGAAGTCATAATTATGAAATTTTATATCCACTGAAACAAACACTTTTTTGTACTTACGTTCTTGTGCCAGATCATAAATACTTTTTGTTTTGTTTTTATAATACAGTGCATTCCAGTGACATAAAAGTCAGTATTTTATCTTGTATGTTTGTACTTTTATAGGTGCTTGCTTATAAGTCTTGTGTTAGAATAATTTGACTAGAAGGTCAGTTTTCTGGGAGATTATAACAACAAAATCAATTATTGATATTAAACTACTAGAAATGCTCTAAAGGTCATAACTTCAAGATACATAAAGTCAGTTCATATGCTGTTGGAAGCTACCGGTAATTTTTGAGATCTTAGATTCATGTATCTAGTTTAATTAACAACTGTCTCTAGAGATTTTTTTAAGTACTTTATATTAGCAGACAGTTTTAAAATTTTATGGCTTGAAATATACTACTTTGTTGACAATTTTAGGGAGTCATTCTTGGACAATTTTTATTACATTTGTCTTAGTTCAGTTTGACAAAATTAATTTCTCATGAGCAGTCAGAAAATGTGTAATGGGAGAATCTATGAGTCCTACTCATTTTAAAAAAGCAGGATTCCTTAGACAGTTAAAATAAGTGGCTAGACAGAGAAGGAGGCCAGGGCCCCCTATGCCAGTGGAGGTTCACTTGAGCCCTGAGGTTCAAGACAGCCTGGGCAATACTGCAAGTCCACATCCCCCAAAAGTAACATGAAATAAAACAAAATGCTATATTTATATATTAAATCACCCCAATTAACTGAGAAATATAAATAATAAAAAAGTAGCTTTGAGGATTATATAAAATGTTATTAAGCACCTGACACATAATATTAGTGTTGCAATTCTATAAGGCCTTACTTTCAAGTTACTTTCAAACTAATATCAGCTTTCTTCTCCTGCAGACAATCTAATGCTCATTAATTTCCTCCATGGGAACTGAAAGGGTTCGCTCTGGAAGTCTTTCATGACAGCTCTCCATCTGGATTTTCCATATTCATCCCTCTTCTTTTGCACTTTACCTGTGTAGACTTCTCTTCCCTTTCTCCAGTATCCTTCTAGTTCAGATTATCCCAGCAAAACTTCTAGAGTTCAGGCCCCTCGTGCTCTAAACTTTCACTGTGTAGTCATATTTTTTTCTTTTTAATGGTACGCTTTTCCAGTTATTAAAATAAGATACTTTCAAAATGTTGTGAATATATAGAACTGTAGGAAAGAAGAAATAGGACTCCTATTTCTTATCTCTAATTATTTGCAGGCAATAATTATGAAGTGGCAGTATATAAGAATTTTTCCAGTCTTTTTTCTTCCTCTTTTGTTTTGTGCAATGCATTACAATTGATTCAAGTAGCAGGTTTTAGAAAACACCTCTGTAATTATGAACCTTGCTCAGCTGAATCTCTCATGCTCCTTGGTTGTCTTCTCTCCCCTCTGGTAAGCCACCCTGCTATGTTTGGAATCAATAAATTAGAGTATTTTAAATACTTTATTTCAGTAGCATCATGCACTGCTTATTTTTCTTCAATATTTTCTCAACGGCTTTTTTCAACAGTTCAATTTTCAATTATAGAAAAATTAATGTACCTCATTTTCTCCCTTTTTGTTGACATGCAGTTTTTCTTCCTTCCTCATTTCTCTTCTTGTTGTGGTAGACATTACTTCCTGCTACTGGGCACATTCCTATCCATTTTCCTGAGGCCATCTCTCTTGCTTGGAATTTCATCTATGTCCAACTCAGGGCCTTATTTTACTACACTGACATTACATAGACATACCTGCAGCTTTGCTTTTGTTTCTGGGTGTGGTGGGTTAAAGACTGTCATACATTCTTGAAACCAAGAGGTGATGTCTGTAGTCTTGCAAACGGGTAGAGCCAAGAATGCTCTGACCAACGTAGTCTGGCAGAAGGTTCACAAGACCACTTTATAGTCCTGGAAAGGATGGGTGGCTTATGCTTGCTTCTCCCAGCATGCTATGCCAACCTCAGAAGCCCAGGTACACTGTGCTGGCCACTGAAACCAGGTATGGTGGTGCATTCCTGTAATCCCAATGCTGAGGAGGCTGAGACAGGAGGATCACTATGAATCTGAGCTGTGTAGCAAGATGCCATCCCAAAGCAAAACAAAAAAGAAAGAAAGAAACAAACAAACAAACAAACAAACAAACAAAACTTTTTAAAAGAAAGGTATAAAGCTGGGATTGGTGATGGACATCTGTAGTCCCAGCACTCAGAAGGCTAAGGCAGAAGGATTACTACAAATTTGAAGCCAGAACTTAATTACACCTCTTTTGTTAATATGTATGTATGTACATATGTATGTATGATGTATGTATGTATGGATGGATTATGTATGTATGTATCAAGATTGGTTCTTACTGAGTAGTTCAGACTGGTCATGAACTCATTATGGAGTGCTCTATGGCTTTGAACTTCTAGCAATCTTCCTGCCAAAGTCTCTCCTTATAGATTTAAAATTAATACTTCTAATATGATTTATTCTCATAAAGCTTAATTTACTTTCCCTGTAAACATATAAAAGTTTCTGTAGAAATTTTTAATTGCTCTAAAGTTTTATAAATATCATTATATAAGATGGAGATAGCATGTTTCCTAAATTTTCCTCATTTATATGGTTACCAAATTGATTTAAACATTCATGGTAAGCCAGGACATATTTGTTTTAAATTTTCTGTGATGAATTAGCTGCACTTGTGAATGAAAAGGTACAGGATGTTCAGTTTAAATGCCTTTACTTCTTTAGTTAACCAATACAAAGACATGTAAAAAGTGGGGGGGCACAATTTGCTATGATATTGGACAGAGACTGTATATTTTACTTATTGTCTTTGTTATAAAGCATGCGGCTATAGTACAAGCACTGAATAGCACATGTATTTTTTGATGAAGTCATTTGAAGCTTGGATTAACACAAGTCTTGACTAATATGATGTTCCTCTTTGCCCTCGGGTGTAGATCATATCACTCCCTGTATTTCCCAGATTGTTGTCCTTGCCCATCATTTCTTCTAGAATTTTCCTTACCCGGTCCTAGTGTTAGTCCAAGAAGAAAAGATGACAAAATGTGATCATTTGTCTCTTCAGAGTCTGAGGGTGTTACAGCGTTCTGTGTGGTGAAACAGATGGAATTATGCTAAAAAGCACATTGCCCCTTATTATGTTTTCTTTAAAAAGCTCCCAAACTTTTTTACTTTTATATTCTTATAAAAGAAATAAAGAAAAAAATGGTTACTTCTCTCTAACACTTCTAATGTCCCAGACTACAAAATATCCATTTGGAAACAACACCATAAATTCCCATCTCTCCGAGAGAGATAAATTCCCATCTCTCCGAGCTTCACTGATAAAGGAGATAAGATATCTCAATCTTTTTTTTTTTTTTTTTTTTTTTTTTTTTTTTTTTTTTTTT